>JAMKQA010007417.1:0-22493 GCA_024699735.1 Posidonia australis | reverse complement strand
GCAACCAGATGCACAGAAAACCACCCACAACCGCACACAACCAAGAAACAACAGGTCATCCATTAATAAACCATTAAGCACAAAATCACAAATAATACATGGTTTATTAAATACAAATGGATAACCAGGCCCAGATGTTACAGTTCTGGACTTAAGATAAACTTCCAAAAGTCTTCCTTGACTGGTGTGGATGTCTCTGGTACAGCAGTGGAATATGGGTGTCATGTCCTTGGATGTCAAGTTGGAACTTTGCCAATTATCTACCTAGACCTTCCTTTGCATCATAGAAATGCAACATATAAGGACTGGACACTAGTCATAGAGAAGATCTCTAATAAGTTGTGAACATGGAAGGCAAAATCCCTTTCTTTAGGGGGAAGATTAACTCTAGTAAACATTGTATTATCTGCAATCCCAACCTACTATCTTTCAGTACTACACCTTCCCTTAAGGGTTGAAAAGGAAATTAACCGACTTAGAAGTAGATTCCTCTGGCAATCTACATCTCCTAACAATAAGAGGTATCATTTAGTTCAATGGGCAGCCTTATGTAGGTCTAAAGAACATAAGGGTTGGGGCATTATCAATCTTAGAAATTTCAGTATGACCATTAAATGTAAACTTTTATGGAAACTCTGGACTTGTGCTCCAAATTTAAAATGGCTTATCCTACTAAAATCCAGATATTGTTCTAGATCTAGACTGGGGGCATTGCTTAACTTATCAGATAGGAAATGCTCCCCAATTTGGCAAGAATTAAAGACTTGCTTCAACATTCTTAATTGTTTTACATTATTTGAAGTAGGTAATGGTGAGGATACCGTATTCTGGGAAAACAAATGGATTAATGGCGCACCTCTAAAAATTAGATTTCTGGAGTTGTATAGAATGACTAAACACAAGAAGGCATATGTAAAAAGGGTGTTACATCTATTTGGGAGTGGTTTCCAAGGTTTATTTGATACTAACAATAGCCCTACGCATCAAGTTAATCAGCAAGTCTTTCAGTCCCACGTAGACCAATTGGCAGACATGTTATCTGGGTTTCAGCTTCAATTGGAAAAAGATAAAATCTATTAGCAGCCTGAACACAATTTCTCATTCTTTGTTAATTCATGTTATAAAGTTATTAATGATGGTGGACTGAGGTTTCACTTGTATAAACCCATTTGGAAGGCTTGAGTGCCACTAAAGATAAAACTCATCACTTGGCTAATAGTATCAAACAAGATACTAACGAAAGATAATCTGAAAAAAAAAAGATTGGTCTGGCCAAGAATTATGTATTATGTGTAATAGCTATTGTGAAACTGTTTCACATTTGTTTATTCACTGTCCTTTTGCATCTATAGTTTGGAAAATTTTCATTAATTACCCTATGTATCCAGTGTATTATCATATTGGCGATCTCTTCAGATATAACCCTCACTGTGTTTTTGCATTACCCGACTCTAGATGGAATATGCTTATTCCAAATGTGATTTGGAATATCTGGAAGGAGAGAAATAGTAGAATTTTTCGTAACTCAGCTAATTCATATAGTTTCACTATACTTCAAATTATTTCCCTTATGTATACCTGGACAGTAAATTTAGGTATAGGTTTTGAAAGAGATGCTTTAATACAATCTGTCTCGGACATACAAAACTCTTGGAGCATAAACCACCTAAACATGGGGGCATCTGCAAACCCAAATCCTGTGACCCCTATCTTTTCAGCAAATGCCCCTGCTGAAGCCACGCCTTCTGTTCACAACTCCTGTGAAGATCATTCTTCATGATTCTACTCCTTTTAATCAATCTCTGTGGTCTTTTCTTAAGTGGGAGTTGTAATTTAATGATTTTTGGACGATTCTGGCGAGATATGTATTAAATTGGTCAAGTTACTTTTGATTTTTATTGGATCTTCTGGATCCTAGGTTTTTGTAATACTTGGAACTATTTTTGTTCTCGGTGGTGGACTCATAATCAAGAAATCTTACTAATATTATTAACGTTACCAAAAAATAAGAAATGTGGAAACTTAACAGCCAGCTCATTTACTTCATTTTCGGAATTTTTCTTCTTCTTATTCTTCTTCCTTTTTTTTTTTTGTACAATGGTTTTCAACACTCTTAGACCCAGCATTTTTTTTATTGATCCATAACGTGCAGACCTATTCACAAAAAATAACCATGTTGTAGGGTATTAATAAGTCGTAACACATTATAAAGAATCAATGACCACCACTTCGTCTCATTTCAATCTCCTTAAATTAGTGGCAGATTTAGGATTTTTAGGATGAGGTATAATTACATTGATAACAATTCTTTTAAAATAAATATAAAAAATTATAAAATTTAAATATTATTAAAATATTATTACTTGAATCATGGAATTTTTCGACACATTGAAAATTTTAAATAATTTTTTTGGATCCTTTAATCAAATACTTGTCTATAATTGTATCTGTTTGTAAAATATAACTACATGTAAATAAAAAAAAAGAAAACTAAATAAACAAAAAATAATTTAAATAAAACACATTACACATAACATTAGGTGTGCATGGATGTATTCCTTCTTATCGTTTGATGAAAGATGAATCAATTGTCACAACACTACAATAACACACCTACTAAAAAAAATATAAAAAGATTAAAAACACTACAACACTATAAAATCATATTACATAACTGTCATTGAAAATATGAAAATTGGCAAACATAAACAAAAAAAGTAACATGAAGAAAATAGATAACAGGGAAGGAAATTGGGTAGACGTGAATACATTAATAGTACCAAGATTATTTTTATTTAGTTCTATTATTACTCACTTAATATATCATCATAATATCATATATTAATATACAGTTGATTAAAACCAAACCTACTTACACAGATTCATTCTCTCTCGTTAAAATTTAAAAACCAAAGTCACTTGCTCACTTGCCCGGCCTTCCAACCACGGAACAAACCTGCCACCTCAACTTTTTCAGTTTTCTTCAGCAAGATGGAGAGACCTAAAGGATAACAGAAGCAGTACCTACCTTCACACCTTCGTTTCGGAATCCAGACGACCGACAATGAGGAGAGGGCAAGAGAGGAGAGTAGCAGTGGAGACTTCGGTCTCATTGACATCATCGTCGTTTGCAAAGTGTGGATTGCTGTTGTGCTTTGCCATTGTGTGCTAGCTGCCACTTCTCCTCCTTTATTATGCGTCGTTGCATGCTGAGAATATGGGATTAGGATTTAAGGCTTTTGTAATTCTGTTGAGAGTTGATAGCTGAGACATTAATATGGTAAATTATATTTTAAGTTGAATAAATTATATATTATCCTTTAATTTTTTTTTAAAATTAGGATGAAACCCGTGCCTCACCCAACGTGGATCCTCCTACTTGATTTTTTTTTTTTTTGAAAATAATAAGTATTATAGTCAAAAGCTTGATCCTTGAAACTATGTATATCGACACTTAACGGGAACGGAACTGATCGAGTGGGAGCAGCGTATGTTGCATTGGTTTGACATGGGTACACGTAACACATGACAAGTGCGAAAGGGAAAAAAGGAAAGTAAAAACAATAAATTTTAAAAATAAATTAAAATTCTTAATAATAGAATAATAATTGAGATGTACAGTAAAAGGATATACATTTATCATTTGGATATGAAAAATGTACATCGACATAACTATGTTAATGATACCAACAAGAATTTGATACAAATATTTGAAGATCGGATATATATATAAAACTAGATACTCGTATTTAATGATACCAATACCAATAAAAAAAATTACGTCTAATGCTTAAAACATATGTAAGTGCATATAACCACTTTTTTTTTTTTTAAAAGTGGGAAGAGAAAAGAGAAGATGGTTAAGGCTCTTAAAATCATCTAAGGTTCTAACCCATGCTTTTTTTTTAAAATAAAATATATTTTTAAAAAAATATGGAAAGAGAAAACAACATTTTTTTGGAAAGAGAAAATCAGAAAAGCCTTAAAAAGGATGTAGGCAGAGAAAAGAGGGGGAAGTGAGTTAGAAGGTTGAGAGGAAGACTTCTTTTTGAATTTTAAAAAAGTAGGTAAAGTTTGAATAGCATATCAATGTGTTTTAAGTAAATATATTTTTTGGGAACTTATGCCCGTTATTATATATATATTTGCATTACTAAAATTTAAACTAAAAAATCAATAAATCAAATAAAAATGAATATGAATAAATCAATAATTGAATTAAAAGGAAACCAAGGAATAAACCAATTAGAAAGAAACCATTATTATTATTATATATTTTTGCTGGCATGATATGCATTATTAAATAAATAAAAATAAATTCAAAAAAAATCAAAAAATGAATTTAAATAAATCAATAAATTAATTAAGTGAGGAAATCATCAAATCAATGTGCCTCATATCATTTTTTTTTGGAGATATATAAAGAAATAATTTAAAATTTAAAAAACAAAATCTAATCTACTCTAAAAAAAATGATCACCAAATAACCCCTTCCTACTTAGTTTATAAGAAAGGATGGCATGACATGTATTATTAAATAAATGAAAATAAACTAAAAAATAATCAATAAAGGAATTTGGATAAATTGATAAATTAATTAAATGAGAAAATCATCAAATCAATGTATCCCACATCATTATTTTTGTAAAAGTATAATACATAAAGAACTATTTTAAAATTTTAAAAACAAAAATCTAATCTACGTCAAGGAAAAAAGGTCACATAACTCTCTAATTGCTTTGTAAAAAACTCCTTCCTATGTAATTTATAGGATCATAGACTACATGAATTACGATCATCTTATGGATTACTCCAAAAGCTACATCCTCATGCCAATGCAGGAAAACAAACAGAGTTGGTGAAGTCATTTGTCAACATAAATGAATGAGAAGGAAGTTGAATTATTTCTCATCACAATTCATTACTATATTTTCTTCTCAAATAAAAACAGTGCAGTACATAAAGAAATAATTTAAAATTTTAAAAACAAAAATCTAATCTACTCATAAAAAAACCACAAAACTCTAATTACTTCGTGAAAAACTCCTTCCCAATTAATTTATAAGATTATAGACTACTTAAAGTACGAGAGATTACTTCAAAAACTACAATCTCATGCCAATGTTGGGAAACAAATAGAGTTGGTCTAATCATTTGTCAGCATAAAGGAACGAGAAGGAAGTTGAATCATTTCTCATCACTATTCAATACAATATTTTCTTCTCAAATAAAAACAGTGCATATACAGCACAGCTTTCTCAGGTTTTGGGCTTTAAGCCAGCATTGTTGGGAACAACATTTACACACCACTCGCCAACGAAATCGCTCCTTGTACATGGAGGTACGACATCCGTTCATTCCTAGAGTAGACATTCTATGTACACACTAGATGAAAACAAAAACTACTCGGTCAATTGTTTTAAAAGACCGAGGTTATATTTCTCAGGCAGCTGCTGGTTCTCCGATTCTTCGATGGGAAAAAAGACTCGAAGAAATAAGTAGAAGCAGAAACAAAGAAAATATCATCCTGAAGTCATCGATGTAGGAACTCTCAAGAAAGACCGCAGACCATGGGAAGAGATGCAGACAACTCAAACAATTGACGTGTCATCGCCGTTATCTAATATTCGCTTTTGAGCAGCTTTTACCGCAGCAACTCTTGCTGCATTGGCTGCTTTGTTAGCCGATGCCACTGCCCTGTTCACCCTCTCGTCAACCCTAGGAATCTCAAATGCCTTCTCAGCCGCTCTTCGAGCTTCCTGATTATGTAACCAAGTATTCAATGTTATAACAAAAAATACACCAAATCCTATCTCTTTCATGTCAATTTCATCTTTGAGGAGAGCATGAATGCAGTTAGTAAAATTATGAAATTGAATTACCTGAACAGCATTGAGAACCCTTGAGTGATTAACAGCAACAGGGGATGCAGTAAGAACGTTCTGTGTGCTTAAAGTGTCAATGACACCATTTTGCCAATGACCAGATTGAATCTCTCCATTTCTAAATGTGTACATTCCCAACCCCTGCCTTCTTCCTTCATGCCAAGCCCCCTCATACCTATGACCATTTGCAAATCTATAAACTCCAAATCCATGCATCTTGTCTGCAAAATATTCTCCTGCATATGTGTCGCCATTTCTGCAAATATTAACAGAGCATATATAAGTATCTAAGCGCAGCAACTGCATTTTTTTTATTACCAAAAGCAATGAGACAAGTGTCATCAACTGAAAATGACATGACCAACAAGGCAACAAGAAAAAGAATATCACATGGTTATCAGAAATATATCATGGCACAAAAACATACAAGAGATGGTACAGGATGTCATATTCCAACAGAAGTGAGAAGATTGAATCACTGGTAAATACGGACATTTTTCTATCAACATAAGATTTTTAAGCTGTTTGAAACTCAAAAGTCAAAACACATTGACAGGCAATATGTCCAGTTAAGCAGATTTTGCATATTTAAAGAGTTTGCTTAAGTTTTGAGTGGCAATCAAGAAAATTTTATTAAAAATCAACAGTTTGCTTAGGCATTTTAAGCATAAACACCTGCTTGGATGAAAGTAAAGGTGGACAGATCTGAAGAAGGAATTCTTTACAAGTTTTCTTTATTTTTTTTTGAGGAAAATTTATTTTAAAAAAAACTGAGGAAGCTTTATTCTAAAACTTAAATAGTCTAAATAAGGTATTAATAAAAAAAATTGATATATCACAACGGTTTGTTAACCATTTGTTGTTCAAGTATCATCAACATGTACCCAGTACCACTTCTTATTGTTTCAATGGCCACTTAATGTTTGTGTGCATATCTGACTTAATAAATTATTTATTGATTCCAGTACCACTTCTTGTTGTTTCAATGGCTACCTAGGAAGCACGGATTCTTCTAAATGATTAACGCACCTGCACCGGAGGACATGGATTCGTCCGGATTTGTGTCTGACACACCACATGGCATACTCAGGGCATTACTGTAAAAAAACAAGTTTGGATTCACTGGGATTTGTCTTGGATTTGGCTAGGATACTTTTGGGACACTTCTAAGAGTCATTTTTACATGTTTTTTGAAAGTTTTGGGGTTTTATCAAAATTAAACCTTTTGTTTTTACATGAATTTAGATTTGTAGTATCTAAATTAGTACATTATGCCATTTTGATGGCTCTTTTGATAGCTCATTTGATTTTGTATGAATTGGAGAAACTTATTTTGATGGACCGTAATACATTATCGCTATTTTGATTTTGTTTTATGTATGTTGTATGACTTATGTCTTTACTTTCAGTCATTTTAATGCATTAGTTTAAATCTTTAAATATATATAAATTTAAATAGATATGTTATTTATTTATTTAATACCGTATCCATGCTGAATTGTATCCTAAATTTTAGAAAATTGCCGAATCACTGAATCCATGGTGTATCATATCCGAATCTGTATCCGTGCTTCCTTGATGGCTACGTAATGTTTGTGTGGATATTCAGACTTAATAAATTATTTATTGATTCCTGTTCTGATGTTTGTTTAAATATCTTTGATACAAGCGAGTCCCTAAAATTTTTGCTAGCATACTGTTTTATACTGTTTTTGAAATTCATTCTTTATCACTTTCCTAAGCCCTTGTTGATTATTTGTAGTTAAAATTATTAAGTATGACAATATAAATCATATGAATTTCACATAATTCCAGAATTCAGTTATCTATATTTGCATGGATTACAGATCTCTTTTTTTCTCATTTGTTTCATTTTTTTTTTCAAATTTGTGCATATTATTCGAGCTATGTGCATGCCATAAATGTTCCAATAATATTACTTGTTTCCAAATCATTTGAATATGAGCACACATTTAATACCCTGCTTGGTTTAAACAGGTCAGTACTCAAAAAATTGCTCAACTAGCACTTAACAATGTTAATACCATGGGTGACACACTGCTAACCTCATATTAGCCCTCTCAATGGCAAGTTCTTAAACATAGTACCTTCACATGCGAAAGTCAGTAGCCTTGCAAGATCATAAAAGAACAAAAAGGTAGCATAGAGCCATAAAAAGAAATAGATGAAGATGTTTATTCCAAAATTATACCAACTTCGAAGGCTGTAAGGCATGAATCCTAATCTGACACTGACATGACTAAGGGGCAAACAACTGGCTTTGCCTTACAATCAATTTTCAATATCTTGACTCAGTTGTTAAAATAACTAAATAAAAGAAACAGAAGTCAGATACAACGAATTTAGAGTGCAAAATAAACATGAAATCACTACACCCAAAAAATAAGTATTTTTTTTTTACTTTAACTACTTGTACTTTTTAGCATACTAGATGCATGGGGATTTAAGAAGATGAGTAACTCAATGGTCTTTGAGATTTAAGTAGATACTTTTTTTTCCTAGACATTCTCTAAATATGTATTATGGAAGAGACATTTTTACACAATGAAGATCTTGCAAGTATAAGATGTTGAAGAAAAATAAATCCTCATCTTCTTCAGATATCTACCCAAGCTAGAAGGTAGGTATGCTATACTGAATTAACTCAAAAACCAAAGTCGACCATAATAAAACTCAGCTTTCGGCCATTACAAGTAAGTTGCCACGGGGTTTGTTATCTTTGAAAATTTTCTAAACCACATTGATCATATGATTTAAAGGACAACAGATATCAAATTAGTTAATATGCAATTAGCATGCCATACAAGACAAGCACAAAAACAATCAAGATACCTTTTCCACGGTTAACATAATTATCATCCCACCTTTGATGTTTAGTAAGAAATATTAAACATAAAAGGAAGGAAAGAAGCTGAAAGAGGGGAAAGAAAAGGAAATCAGCACTTAAAGCATATCTACAGCGAACAACATATACTTCACAGGAGCTTGAAGAGTTCGGCTCCTGCATTAATTTGGTTGGGAAAATACTAACACAAATATGAAGAATTAGATTAGAAGACGTGCATTGAGGAAATGCAACACCATAGTCATCAAAACAAACCAGCAGCAAAAGCCATGAATTACTATAACAATAGCAGTAATTGCAGACAACGATCTGAAAAAAACAAACAAATTCAAGGAAAAGTTCTTTATAACAAATTCAACAAACCAACCTGAAATGGTAATGCCCAAGCCCATGCTTGACGCCCCACTTGAACTCGCCAACATACCGGCTACCATCTTCACACGTATGCACCCCAGACCCATGGCTCTGCCCATTGGACCACTCCCCAGCATACACATCCCCAGTATAGAACCTATATATCCCAAACCCATGCCTGAGCCCCTTCCTGTACTGCCCCCTATACCTACTCCCCCTAGCCCAGGTCTCCACCCCACACCCATCATACTTCTCATCGACCCAATCCCCCTCGTACCTCCCACTCATGTAATAGTAATATACCCCACTCCCCGAACTCTTGCCCCGGTGAAACTCCCCCTCGTACACATCCCCATTGCTGTACACCTCCACCCACGACCCAGACCCCTGCCAATTCCTGCAAGACCTCGCCTTTTGCTCCGACGACGACCCCCCGATCGACCACAGCACGGGGGGCGGAGACTGCCGCCGTCTCCGCCCCCACGGCCCGTAGCGGGGAAGAATCGAAGACGACCGAGACAGGAGGATCTTGAGGGACGACAAGGGGAGGATATCGAAGGAGACGGAGACGACGAGGAGGAGAGTGGAGGAGAATGCGACGGCGGCGATGAAGTTGAGGAGGAGGGAGCGATCGGCGACAAGGACGCGCAGCAGGTAGAGGGCCGGGAAGGAGAGAAGCACGACGAGCCGGAGCCGGAGCCGGAGCCGGCGGAGGAGGTGGCGGAGCAAGTGGCGGGCGGCGGAGACGGTGGCGGCGGAGCAAGGGAGGCGGAACGGGATGGCTTTGACGGCGGGCGGCGGCGGTTCTGGCGGCGATGGAATTTTAGGGTTGGGGTTGGGATTGGGGTTGGTCATGACGGGGCGCTTGTGGGGAGTGGTGGGGAGGGCATGGTGGGTTCTAGGGTTAGGGGGGTTTGGGGGAAGGGGAAGGAGGAAGTCGGAGGCGGGGGGGAGAGGTCCGATCTGGGGCGGCTCCGATTTGGGGAGGTGGTGCTGCATTTAGGTCTCGGTGCCCGTCGGCATCTCTGTCACTGGGTTTGGGGGATTTGAGGGGGATTTCAGGTGTCTTTGGAGAACCGAATCGAGGGGAGTGTTGGGGGATATTCTGATGGGGCTGCAGGGCGAGGGCTATGTTTAGGTTTTCCTTTCGCGGTATTTTCGTCTTTTCCAGGTGTATAAGTGATTAATAGTCTGTGTCGTTGGAACTATTTTTGAAATTATAACTTTTTATTAAAAATCAATTTTTTTTCTTCTTCTAATGACTAATGTATCACTGGTTTTCTGTTAACAATTTTTTTTAATTCAAATCATTGAAAAGTTGATAGCTATTATATAAATACGAGATAAGAATAAATCAGTTCAATAATATCATTTCAAAAATAAAATCAACTAAAGGATGGAGTAGATGGTCGATTGTTCTCTTGATAAATGCGTGAGAAGAGATGGAGATGAGTTGATTTGATAATGTGATGTTTAACTTCTTATTCTCTAGTATGAGAATATCTAAGTCGAAATAGATAAATCAGTATTTACTGTGAAAGATAATAGTGAGATTCAGGATTTGACATTATTTGAGGCATTGATTTAGAAATGTCTATTTTATCTGTCTTAAAAGTCTCTAGAATTTTTATAACACTAAATAAGGAAGAAGAAGTTTTTTTCCAAACATTTTACATAAGAGTGGTTTAAATTCACAGATTGTAAACAAATCTCTTCTTATATTTTTTCTTAATATACTTATCAAACGTACTAATTCTCTTATTAGTTTAACCAATCCATCAACATTCTAATGAATGATTTATCTGAGTTTGGGAGAGGTGATACTGGTTTTTTCTCTTTTTTTGGTTTCCAGTTTTTTTCACCTAGGCCGACAATATGCTTCTTTTCTCTCTTTAGAATCGACAATCATTTTACACAGCGACTAGATTTTAATGTTATTTGATCATAATGTAGAAACTATGCTACCAAATTATTTTGATTATCATGGATTTAGAGCTAGAATGATTGTTAAATACTGAATAAAGGTTGTTCATGTTCATTCTTCTCTATGATAGTCTGTTGTTTGGGAAAACTGTATAATTAAAGCTAATATGGGTGTACTCACCAAATGATGATCAAAAAGTTGCAAAATGTGGATATCAATTTACTTATGTGTTGAGGTTTTGTACTGAACATTGTTGAGTGGTTAGTATGATACCAGTTGCATTGACTTTGGGTCAACTTTTCGATGCTTCTTCAAGTATCTTCTGTCAATTGATCATCTACGTACACCACAAACATCGTTGCTAGGTTTCTGTGCTTTTTTGCTTCGTCTTCTTGGACTTATCCCAAGATCATTGTCGCTCAGTTGTGTTGTTGGAGTCTGTTGACCGCTAAAGTGCCTTAATCATCCAATGTTACTGATTCTAGCCACCTTCGGTTCTTCTTGGGTCTTGTTTTTGCTTAGTCAATGTCAACCTTCTCATATATCTTTTATTTTGAGTCCATTTCATATATATCTTGAAAATCCTTTTTATTGTAGGTGTACCCTTGTATACTTCAAAAGAACTAGTGTACTCCTGGAATTTTCCTCCATTTGCAAATATGCCCTTCCAATTACATTGACCACAGTTTTTGTCCATTGACACTGTTAAGTTACATGAAATGATATAAATGCCCTTTTTGGTAACAAAATTACTCACCAACCAAAATTTTCCCATTTCTTCCTCTCACCCTATCCTCAACAGAAATCCTAATCTGTTGCGCCTCGTTCAAGGTTTGATTGGATGAACCCTTTATGTTGTGGCCCCTTCGATTCCCAAACCAACCACTTCAATCCACTTCACCATGGTCAACCTTGTCAATTAGGTCTTGTGGCGAAGCCATGCCTCCCAAGGACCACCATAGTAGTCATGACTCCTCCCCCAACAACAACAACATTAGTGGTAGCAGTAGTGGATTCTAGTAGTCGTCTCTTGGCAACTGCCAAGTGAGTTTCAGTAATAGATCGTTGGATCATAGTAGGAGTTGCCACCAAAACCATTAGCAAGCATTGATGCTTTAGCAACTGCAGTAACATTCTACCTTGAAGCATCCCAAACTAGTCAAGGAGAGAAGAATAGGGCTTACTAGGGATGCAATCCTTGTTGGAAGCACTCCTTTAGCCCACGACATTGTTGAAGTGGAGGAGATTGTTGGATAGGTGGAACCATGGAAGGGGTTGGTTGTCAGGATTTCTATTGAAAACAGGAAGAGAGGAAGAAATGGGAAAAATTGGATTAGTAAGGGATTTTGTTATTAAAAGGGACATTCGCAAAAATTCACATAACAATATCAGTGGATAAAACCATAACCAATGTAACTGGAAGGGCATATACGCAAATGAAGGAAAATTCTAAGGGTACACTAGTTATTTCTAAGTATGCAGGATTACACCTACAATAAAAGGAATTTTCAAGGATATACATGTAAAGAATCCTTTTTATTTTCTTGGATGTTCTTCCTTGTAATAATGGATTACATTAATGGAAATGAAAATTTCTTTTCAAACACGTGTGCCCACGCACGGACAAGGTTTCATGATAAAGATGTGTGATGATTACAAGTCATGATAGAAAATGAGCATATGACTTCTTTTTTTGGTGAAATAGACTCTCTAAAAGTCCAAAAATATGATGTCTAAATTTATTTAAATGAAAAACAATTAACATTTTATTATAAAATTTAACTTCAGAATTTTAATTGCTATGTGCAAGTTTTTATTTAAATCTTGCTTTTATTCACAACAAAAAACCATGTCTAGTATCATACTTGCTACATGTATATATTAGGAAAGCTCACGAAATGTCAAATACATGGCAATAATAGCGAGTATTTTGTAGGCAAGATTTAATTATGACAACAGAAAAAGTCATGCAAACCTTCCACCTTAAGCTTCACTTGATTCGGTAAATATAGCTCAAAATATCGACTTAAGGAAGGAGAAACAAATTCAATATGGCTACAAACTTTGATGTAATGATTTAGGATTCATGCAAGGCATGTTCTTCTATATATATATATATATATATATATGATAAAGGTGATGTATCATTTCTAATTTATATAAAGTTATTTAAAAAAATGAGATGTTTCGTCCTCATGTTCTCTTTTGTCCCAGAGAAATGATATATCATATTGTATATATAATGCCTTGTTTCACTACAATCTTTCCCAATTCTTCTCAGCAAACACCAGCCAAATATTAAAAATTGACTGTCCTTCCGACCATCAATGCAAGGAATCCTTCAACAACTAAAATATGAAGTAAAAAATATGAATCCTTCAGGCAGAATCTTTCTAAATCGTCTTTTCTGTATCATAGTTGAAGCTCTCAACCTGGAAATTACTCTTCTGAAAAGTTGGGAAATGTAATTATAAGACACATCTTGAGATGTAATTTATTGATTGATCAACTTTAATTTTAACGATAAAAGATTAACAGTCCACTAACATTGTTAAAGATTTTCATTATTATCTTTTTTTTCTCATTCATTATTTGCTACCTTACCTTTATTTTATCTACCATTACTGACGATCTTTTGCAACAATGCAAAAGAGAGCAATTAGAATAGGTGTAGATGACTGTGCATGCCACCTATAGAGATTGTCGATGATTCAAGCGAAGTTCTTCTACTCAAGCGAAGTTCTTCCACTCATGTTCTTCTTGAAGTTCATGCTATTTTATAGATGAGTTCTTTGTTTATTCATGTGATGGATGTGTTGGGTGTCTCTTAATAATGAGTTCCTTGTTTTAAAAGATTATAGTGAATGGTTTAGTCAATAGGTTTTTGATTTTGAGGAATGTCATGAATGTCATTCTATATAAAATCTTGATCTAGAAACTTATAGAAGCTTACGATATATGTTCTAACAATGGATTCCCATGATAAATGTTTTGTTGTATTTTTCTTTGTTAAGAAAAATTGTAAACTTCGTTATTTATTAATTTTACGAAATAAATTTTAACTGTAAAGATGTAAACTTTTAACAATTTAATTATAATTGTTGTTGATTACAACTGTTCTTGGTTAACTATAATCAAATAATTTATTAATTGTTGTTGATTACAAATGTTCTTAATTAACTATGTATTGATAGTACACAAAAAGTTATATCAATTAACTATACAAAATTATTATCTCATTTGACTTCACAACATCTACAAAAAGGTATAATCTTGAAATTTCACAAAAAGTTGTATCAATTAACTATAGAACGTTGTCATCTGATTTGACTTTACAACATCTACAAAAATGTATAATTTTGAAACTTCGACATCCACATGTTTGCTTGGATGATTCTATCATTAACTTGTCCACCAAATAGTAAGCACCCATATGTCACATGATTTTACTATCAATTCTTGGTCAAAGACGATATTCTCCTTATAAGAATAATACAAATAGGGAACATAAATACACAAAATTAGTTCTTAAAACAAAAACTTTATAATTGACAAGAAGGCACATATGGTAACTGAGATTAAACAGAAAAACAAAGGAATACTCACTCGTGAATACGTCGACTCAAGTAACTTTCAATCACTTGATTGTCTTCCATCTCTAATAAACCTTCCTTTGCCATGATAATCTCCATTGGTCTCCATAAAGGAATACTTGGGAGCTTTTGAAGGACTACCCTCACTTCTAAAATATTTAAGAAAGTGAGGAGAACTAATTGGAGAGTCAGTGTCACTATCAATGTGATAAGTTGTAGAGACTTTCTCCTTGTTCATCTCAGTTGCATCATTCTCCTCAATCACCTCTTGTTATACCTTCATTAACATATGTGGACTACCATTCTTTTTATTATCTCATTATCTTTGTCCTTCTTGTTTCTATTCTCCTCAGTATTCTCTTTGTCCTTTTTGTTTCCATTGTTTTCCTCTCTTTTCTTTGTAAACGATAATAATATATTGAAATAAGTCTAAACTTGACTATGAATACCAAGTATAAAAAAAATACAGAAAAGTTAAGTCTCCAAAGACATGAGGAGACAATAAGATACAAAGTAATTAATAGTCTTAGATAGGACAAAAGGCTAACAAAATGCAAGTTCCAAAAAAATACAAAATGAGCTTGAGCTCAAAAAGGAGAAGTTAAAAGCCTTGTGTGGTAGTGTCGAAGAAGCGAGAAACCCCAATCGTTGGGACCAAGGTAGTCAAGACCATAGGAGAAGAATCCACAACTAGGATGGCATTATCCCGGTTGGACTTCATCTGCCTGAGAGAACTTGGGACAGAAGCTTGCTTAGGTCCCTATCCAACTAGTGCATTATTTGTCTAACAAGTTATTAAAGATAGAAGATTATGAAATAGTAAGGAAATATTTCTACCCAAGCTGTTAAAAATGACATCATTTCTATTTAACCATAAACACCATAAGGTAACAAGCAAAAAAGTATTCCAGCATTGTCTAGTAATAGTAAATTTGAAAGCAAAATGTAAAGAAAAATTTTCTGAAATATTAATGCTATATAGGATGTTAGGATCTCTACATAAAAATTCCCAAATACCTTTACAAATAAAGCAATGTATAAAGGTAGTTTCCTCCTGTGCCCCACAAATATCGCAGTGTTTTAGTCCCTACTAACCCTTTTTAACTAAATTCGCTCGAGAAAGAATCTTATCATGTACTACCAAATAGGTGAAGACTATAACTTTAAAGGGCACATTACATTTCTAGATGGATGATTTGTACAATGATTTAAGTCCTCCATCATTTAGCATTGTATAACAGCTTTGGACAAAGAAGATTCTGTTAGCTATTAAGGTCCAGGAGACAAAATCTTCATCAATAGATAAGGATAAAGAGTTCAACAAACCAAATAACTACTAGAATGGATGACTGATATTATAAGTAGTAGCAAACATTTTATCGATAAAAGCCTCCTCCCCTCTACTTAAAAAAGAGTTTAGCATCCTGTCTAATGAATTTTTTTTGTTCTTGGCAAACAGAAACAAATCAGGATATACAAATTTTAATGCTGTATTGGCAAACCACTTATTTTCCTAGAAGTAGACACCCTATTTTGGCAGCCACTTGTGACGAATTCCTCTAGGAGAATGTACTCCGGTGGCAACGAGGCACTTCACCCCCATTTTACCCTAGAACTAGCCCAAGACACTTAATCCAACCCAAATACCTTAAACACTAACCCACAAACCCTAAACACCAAAATTCAGTCCATTTGCTCTATGCCAATGGGATGCGCAGCTCGATTGCATGGTCTAATTACGCGTCGTGGATGCACGTGAAGACCTGGGCTGTCCTGCATGAGTTGCTCGACCTGTCGCTGTCATCGTACCTTGTACGAGCCACGACGCCACGTCGCTCAGGCTACTGCCTCGCGTGTCTGACATCCTTTCAACCGCCCACGCCCTGCCACCACCATTCCGGAGGCATGCCCTGCTCTCGTCGCCCACACCCTGCCACCAGCCACCTGAGCACGCTGGCAACACACGCCACCACCACATCCAAATGACCTCCCCAGCTGAACGAACACCATATCTTGGATCGTTGGCCCCTCTGGAACCCCCAATTTCGAGTACTAGTTGTCCTTGAGCAACCACCACCCACCTCCACAATCGTCGTGCGCCAGCCATCGGAGAGATGCCACCACAAGCCATCGTCGGAGGTACAACCCAATCGCACGTTTAGGTAGCTCCTCTCCTATTCTGCGTGTCTATTCTCCTTCTTCCTTGGAATTTAGCTGGCCCCTTTGCCATCTTTTTCGTTTCTGTCATGCATCTCTACGTCCTTATCCTCCATTCCCGACGTCGACGATGGGTTTTGTTGCCCGAGTGAGGCCAATGGCCTGTGAGCTCGTAGGTAGCCCGTCTGGCCACATTTCACCCTCCTCACTCTCCATTGAGCTCTTCTGGATGTTCACTGATGCACCTTGCCGCTTCCATGGTCGGTCGTGCTCTGAACTCCGATGGGGTCTGGTGTTGACGTCGAGAGTGGAACCCACTCATTTATCTTTGCATGCATCGCATCCCGTGCACTCATCATCTCCTCTCGCTCCCAGCCACCTCAGAAATCCACCATGAAGCTTGCCGAGGCTCATGGTCGGAATCCATGGTCGTGGAAATCAGTGAGCTTCGGCAACTGAAAAGGATGGTTGGGGAAGCAAATCATACATCCTAGGATCCGACCCATAGCACGCACTTATTCATCATAGCCTAATCTTGCACCCCATGCATTTAACTAGCCATTGTACCACCATATTCCACTCAAGAGTGAGGTGAAGGTCACTGGTTCACTGCCCTGTTCTGTCTTTAGCATGCATGCCCCGATTGCGCTGTGGACTTACATGGTGGACATGCACGGGTCTGCTAGGGACAAAACAGACAACTAGCCTAAGCCTTTGCCCTCTAGCTCCATCAATTTCTATACTTCATATCCATGCATCTAGGCATGCCCTCTTGCATCTTATGCACTTTAGTTATACATTAATCTTATTTTTTTGACATCATCATCGCATTAATGCATGCATCGCATTTGCTCATTCTCTGTTTCGTGTTTCACCAAGCACATCATTTATTATCTCATGTCATTTATCATTTGTTAAGCATCTTACATCATTACCCATAGTAAGTGAGCATATCATGCATCATGACATACTTATATTTGGGGCGATGATGATTACTATATAGGATCCTTTTGACCGACGGTCCAGGATTCACATAGCGTAGTCGAGTCCATTTACATTAATTTTTGCTCCACTCATATTACTTGTATCAGCATAGCATATGGTATACAATCATTTTAGACTTAGCAAACATGCATGATCATTTGCATATGGTGACACACAAGTGAGCGAAAAGCCTAGAAAGACTAATTTCTCTGGCATATGGGGGTGCCTAACACTTTTCCCATGTGTAACAGGAGTCCTTACTCTTTCTGTGACTTGCAATGACCAATGTGTTGAATTCATCAGACACGGAGCATGCACACACATTCACACATACATTTGCATTCATTTTGCATTGTTTTTCTTATGTTTTATCGCATCCAATTTTTCTCATCTTTCTAGTTTTAAAAGATTAGGTGACGACTCCATTTTGTCCTTATCGTTTTCTTTTTCTTGTTTTGTTTGGTGTTTTCGAGTCAATTGTCCTTCCTCGGATTTACCATCTTCACCGCAACCTTTTCGGTTCTTCGCGTACTCCCTCACAGCGAAGGTCGGTTCTGGTATGGTCACGCCAGATTAGTCTTTCTTACCATTATTTATTGAGAATGTAGAAAAGGTATTGATAATAGGGTAGTAGGCCTTGAGTTCCTTCCAAATAGGTGAGGAAATATTCAATAGGGTCCCAAAATTATTAAGGTAAAAATATCTACTTTTAATAAGAGAGGGCCACTTTAGCCCGTACCTATTGCCTAAAAGTTACCAAAGCAACTTACACTTGAGAGCCAAACCAAAGTTTCTGGGATTTATGATACTCAATCCTTATGTTTTTTCCTACAGATACATTGCCATTTAGCAAGGGACAAACCTTTACTAGAAGTAGAATTTGTGAACCAAAGAAATCTCCTTCTAATATTGTCAATTCCTTTCTCAAGCTTAGTAGGTAAGTGAAGAATAGATAAATAATAAGTTGAAATGGCTGAAAGTACCAAATTTAGGAGGACAAGCTTACCCCCAATGAATAGGTATTTAGCTTTCTAGGATTCTAGTTTACTTATGATCTTATTGATGACTGGGACCAATCATTGAGAGAGGTTTGTTTTTAATGTAAGGGGAGGCCAAGGTAAGAGATAGGAAGGAGAGACTTAGAGCATCCCAACATAACACAGGATTTGTCAACTAAAAGCTCAAATATACCAATGCTAGTTAAAGAAGATTTGCTAAAATTAATCTTCATACTAGAACAAGTTTGTAAACAATAGAGAATCTGCTTAAAGTTGACAATACAATTGTCGGAAAGGGTTAAGAAGAGCAAAGTGTCATTAACATATTGAATATTCAAGATTTCAGGACTAGAATGGGAGAATTGTATTCCTTCAATTAATTTATTCTCCTTAGTAAGGGAGAGCATTCTGTTTAGCACATGGGTAACTATTATAAATAATAAAGGAGATAAAGGATCACCCTACTTGAGCTCATTTGAAGTCCCAAAGAAATCGTTAAGAGATCCATTGACTAAAATGGAGAATTTGGTTGTTGTTATTCACATTTTGACTTAACTAATTCATTTTTCTCCAAAACAAAAATCTTGAAGAGAATGCAACAAGAATTCCCAATTAACATTGTCAAGGCATTTTTAAAATTCAATTTAAGTATTAAACCAGGTCTTCTAAAGGAGTGTAGGAGATAAAGTATTTCTTGTGCCATAAGAAAACAATTGCTTAAACATTAGACCAAGCAAGAAGACACACTGAGTATCATCTAGAAGGGAGTTAAGTACAGGACTTAGCCTAGTAGTAAGGCATTTAGAAATTATTTTGTAATTGCTATATAGTAGGCTAATAAGTCTAAAATCTTGTATTTTTTGTACCTTATTTTTTTAAAAAATAAGAACAATGAATGTTTGATTAATGCTTAACAAAACATTGTTGCTAGCCTCATAAAAGAATTGAAATAAGTCTAACAAATCTCCTTTCAAAATATGCTAATAATGGTGATAAAAGCAAAGACGGAAGCCATCAAGACCGAAAGATTTATCCCTAGATAATGAAAAGACATTACATTTGATTTCTTCCACAAATAATGGAGCTTCAAGGACAAGAAATTGAACAATCTCACTCGGGAGGAGGAGATTCCAATTTAAGCTAAAGGTAGGTACGGAAGGTTTATTAAAAAAGTCATACAAATATTTTTTAATAGTATTACACATTAAGAAAGGAAAATCATGGTTCCATTGTCCTCCACTTCATTGTACTTATTGTTATCAAAATTTCCTCTGTTCTCTTCTTTATCATTTTTGTTGTTTTCATCCTTCTTTTCATTATCCTTATCACTTTCATTGTCCTTTATCCTTCATCATCTTTGTCTTTCAATTTCTATTTTATACGTTCCTTGTCCTCTTCTTCTCCATCATCCTCTTCATCTTTTTTTCTTTTCTCCTTTCTTCTTTTGTCGTTTATACTAAACAAATGTGAAATCTTTCTTCTCCTTCTTGTCCATGTTTATAGTTGTCTTCCTTATACTCTCGTACATGGAAGGTGGACTCTTTTTCAGCCATTCTATCTCATATCTTCCCAAGTCTCCCAATTCTTTGATTTGTTTCTCTATCTCTGTCTCATCCGCAAGCATGTTACAAAAGTATAAGCATAAAAGAACATAATGATATAATAAACAAATGCAAACTAAACTCTTTATACTATACATTTTAAATAATAAACATGGGTTCTTACAATTACTTCTTCCTCCAAGATAAAGTGCACATCAAAGGACTCACCTTTATCATCATTTCCATTTACTAGGAATGAATAATGCAAACTGTTAAAAGTAAAATCATAAACTTCAAACTCGTAAATACTCTCCTATTTATACCTTCAATTCGGGCAGTTTGTCCTCTCCTTTATTGTGAACATTCATAGTATCTCCCACTTCCTTGTTCTCGTGAACTACAACAAATTGTAAATTTTAAAATATAACTTAATGTATCAAACTTAAAACTTTGAAAACATTACTTATTTCAGAATTATCAACTCATCTTAAGGTATATTTTGTATAGATGTCTCTTTTCTTCTTTTAGAATAATCAACTCACCTTCAGGTGCATTTTGTATAAATGTCTCTTTTCAGGGTGGAGTTGATGTTTCACTTGTATTTAATTTCTTTTCCATGAATTAAAACATCTAAATTCATCTTCATTAACTCAATGATCTCCTCCAATCTCTTTTTATTTACTTCATACATTTGACGTATGTGCTTTAACTCTTCCTTCACCAACAAGAATTGTTCATAATCTTGCTCCATCCTACTCCACTTCAAATTATCTTATACAATCATCATGTTTTCCATAATTTCCTTTCTTTATTTTTCTTTGTTGTTAGTTGGTGGTATTTGTTAAGTAGTAAAAGTAGACACTCAGATTGTTACAGACCAAGATGATGAACTTCACTCCAATCTGAAAAACTATGAGAATACTTTGCTTCAATTTGCTTAAATCCAATTACCTAGAAAACTTAATTTCTCTACGAATTCAATTCATCCAAACTAATACTTAACCTTTTGTCCATAAAAAATCATTTTCTCAAACTAACTTTCAACCCAACTTTATGTCCTTCAAAATCCACTCAAATCAATTCTGAATTCAACGAAACGATTTCCATCTGTGAGATCGTATGCTTCTCTTTTTGAATTACTATTGCACGTCCAAAACGAACCACTAAGTTGTGTTTGGTAAGTATTGCAAAACACATGCTTGAAACCAAAGAGAGACGTTTTAGATGCATGCTCTGCAAAGCAAGTTTTCCCATATTTCGATATACATGCAGGATAACTTTATGGTTGTTATGGTTTGATTTTGACCCTTCATTTTCGATCTATACCTCTCCCACATCCTATCCTTTAATCTTAAACCTATCTCATCCAAGGATACACATTTAACCACAACCTCTTTAAGTACAACCCAATATCTGCCATCGCAAACAGTAATGGTAGTGGCTTCCCCTCTCTTCAAGCCTAACCTCTAGCCACCACCACCAGAAAAACAACACCCACTACCCAAATGCCTCACCACATTCTAGCAACCTCAACACTCCAGCGACCACCCGAAAGCCACCACCGACACAACAGCTGTTGTCCCCCTCTCCAAGCTTCTTCTTCCTCAAGCCTCCACCACAGCCACCATCTCTCCCTCCACCATACACCACCACAGTAGCCATCCTCCTCGTGTAGATTGTTGGATGAGCGGATGTTTCCGGCGATCGTTTTGGGGGCTCCGGCGAGGTGGAACGAGGAGGAGAACCGAGGTAAGTTTTCTTCGATGATATATTTTTCTCCTTCTCCTCCTCTATTTATAGAGGAGCCAAAAACCCTTCCACCTTCCTCCGCTCCCAACGACTCCCTCTTCCTCCGGCATCCGTTTCCGCTAGCGAATGAAATCGGTCGACCGTTTGTGCATTACACGCTGTGACCATGCTGGCGACAGCCTCGAATGATTTTGACGCGAACGGCCAAAATGCATGTGGGACGGCAAAGTCACGGCAAAAACAATAAAAATAAAAATGCGAATGCAGGAGTCACCACCTAATCTATTAAAATGGAAGACAAGGAAAATCATATAAAACATGCAAATCATGCAATGGAAAAGCAGGTCATAAACCAGAAATGGGTAAGGATCCCTGTTACGCACGAGGAAGGTATTAGGCACCCTCATGCGCCCGATAAATCGGTCTTCTATTGGTTTCTCAT
>JAMKQA010007415.1:0-11532 GCA_024699735.1 Posidonia australis | reverse complement strand
TTTTTTTTTTTTTTTTTCTCTGTGTTTTGTAAGATTCGAACTTAAGAAGAAATTATGACTTCATTCTTTTTAACTAATTATACCATGATAATTGATTAACTTATGGTATGTACTTTCATCTGCAGATGTTATGGTGTGTGATTTTCCCTCATAAAATGGTTTCTGCCTTCAAACGTGATTCATCGTCTCATTATCGGAAAGTTGTGTTTAACTTATGACATGAAATCTATGTATCGGTGTATCTGTGATGACCCCTAACTGATCAGACACTTAACCATCTTCCATGTCACAAGGAAATAATCATCTTACGATTAGTTTATTTTCTGTGCTAGCCAAAACAACATGCATGGTTTGTTGTTACGGTAAAGCTATAAACGGATGAGATAGAAAAGTGATATTGGGTAAGCTTGATTATAAGGCAAAACTTTACTTGTGGATGAGTCGACTTTGAAGTTTGAACCTGCCATGAGTCTCTACGTCCCATCCAAAGTTATTTCCACTGAGAAATTGATATCATAGGTTACATTTAAGTTAGCTACTAAAGGATCACAAAAGTACATGCACCAAAGTCTAAGATCATACGTGGATGTTGATTTCATATTGATGGGGATAGACTTTTAGCGTTAGGATGATTTCGATCCTCAAAGAAGGTCTTGTTGTGTAAATCGCGAAGGCCATGCAACATATAGAAAGTAGACAGATAGTGGGCTAAGTTTTTTTTTTTTTTTGCTTTTTTAGTGGACCTGAATAGGAATGCAATGTTTTTCAAACACAAGTTGCAGCTCAAACTGCCACCAATTGGTGTCTCCGTAAACTACAAGGATCAGTGAGGGCCACAGGTTGCTCTCCCTCCGTTAATTTACAATATCATCAATTATACATCATTCTGATATTGCAAAGCTTTTGCACCCTCTTTGTGGCCATTTGTAAAGCCAAAAACAGTTCATTCAATATTTATTTTTTGTAAACGTTAATTTTTATGTATGTTCTAGGATTTGAATTTGAGACCTATGACGAGTTTAAAGTTCTCTCTGTCACTGTAACAATGAAACATTGTCACCTTCATTCAATATAGGAAGGAAAAAAAGAAAAGAAAAGAAAAAAAAAGAACTTGCGCACATGAGCAGGGCTTTGTAATATCTACGAGAGAGACCTTTTGGAGACAAACACGTCGAAGAGAAAGAAGGATCAAGGATGCATGTGAAAAAGTGGCATTGGGCTTCTTCTTCTTCCATCACGCTACCAAGAGGAAACAAGAAGACAACCCCGAGTGAGAGCCATCTGTGACCAGTACCACAGCCCATCATGACCCATTAATTGCTGTTCTTGTCGTCATGTAGGGGTCGCCGTGAATGCTCCTTTCTTGTTCTTGGGGGGGATATTTATGGAAGGATAAAGGAGAGGAGGAAAGAAGAAGAAGAGACACCTGTTTGCATGTCAACCCTTTGGAGAGCTAAAAGTCCAAGTGCTTTTCTCAGCCACACCATGTCTCCTTTCAACTAAAGTTGATGACAACCTTGGGAGTGAAGGGAGAGGGAAAAAAAAAAAGGGAGGGAGGGGGGATCAAAGTGATGGTTGGTGTTGTTGGCCAGGCCGTAAAAAGTGGCTTTGAGGGAATGGAGAGCTACGTACGGTTCAGGCCAGGTTTTTGTAGGTGAATGCCATTGCCAGAAATTTGCCTGCTCCTTTCACAATAAGATCTTGTTGTTTGTCTACTCCTTTCCTTCGCATGTTCAGAGTCGTGTTAATGACAGCAATGATCACTCTTCTGATTGATGCATTACAAATAGCATGTGTTAGGTAATTCTTTTCTTGGTAATGATTAGTATTCATTCATGGATTAATAAAAACACCTCATGAGAAGTGGAACATGAAAGATGCCAAATTAAAACACCATCGCCAGTGTGTGTGGCTGTGGGTGGAGTGGATATCCTTTCCTGCACCAGAGAGGAGAAGAAAAAAAACTCGGGATCAAAATGCCACAACAAAATGGGCAAGCATAAATATCATGAAAGGGAGAAGAAGCTTGAGAGTGTTGCAGTGGTTAAGTAATTGATTGCTCTTGGACATTTCTACCTTGGGCTAGGGTTATGAAATGTTCATGGGAGTTTCAAGCACTTGAAGTTACATTCTCGTGGAAGCTGCAAAGTTAACTTCTGGATTTTGCAGAGTTAATAAATGATAAGAACCTGCTTTTGCATGCACTCTTGATTAAGTGGGAATCACCCACTTTACAAGCAGTTTCAAGCACTACTTAAAAGGAGGACATGACTTCAGTTTTTTTTTTTTTTTTCAAAAGATGAGCTTGTAGTTAGAAATGATATTCTATGGAAAAGCTATAAATCAAAATCACTACAATGCAAGCTTACTTATTAAGAGGAGAATGACTACGTCCGTCCCCACAATTCAATTATCATGGAAGCTGAATCCATTTTGAGTGTTGGTAACAGATAACCTCAATGTCCATGTTTGCATTGTGAGCAATGATGAGTCGATAATAAATTATTGATGGAATTTTCCAAAAAAAAAAATGTCATTTTTCTCCCACTTAAGTGTGAGCTTTTTTATCTAACTGAAATTGTGAGTTTCTCCTTACATCTACACAGATATATTCCAAGATTACGTACGATCTAACCTTAAATAAAAAGTAAACCAAAAAAATAAATAGGAAATTATTTGTGAGAATCGATAAATAAACATCTAAAGAAGGAAACAAAAACAATCCTTCAACACATTTTTTTTTTCCCCTCACAAAACAAAATTTATTACGCTTTGTCACCAGTTTGGAAATTATATTATGCATCTCTGCATTGAAGCGACTTCAAGCCCCAATGTTTTTCACAAACTTGTAATCTTGATTGACCTGCGGAATGCATTATGATGCCTAACTGTCGCACTGCAGCACTGCTTAAAGATGCGATGGAGATCTCAAAGGGTGTTTTTTGCTGCCTTCTTGGACATGTTTTGGATCCTGCAGTGTTTTTGCTGTCTTCTCGGGCGTGTTAACACATCATTCCTATGGATAATGGTGGAAGAATATGCTGGATTTTTTTTTATATTTAAAATTGTTGTATTGACAGTGGAGAGTGGAGACACAATCATGAATTAGCTCTGACCCCAAGAGACTTGACCCTCCAGCCACCAGCCAAATCTGTTGATATAATTAATTATAATTAATCTGTTTATAAGTAGTATCTCGATTTAATGTCTGAAAGTTGGAGTGAAATAGTTATTAGATTATAGATATAAGATTTAAAAAATATTGAAACTATTTGGAAGTAAGATTATGACATTAATTTTTATGTAGAAAGTAGAATAAATTATAGATCTATCTATAATTAAATTCTAAGATAAAATATTTTTCTATAGTAAATCTCATCTTCTTCCTTATCATATCCACCATCGTTTCGCAATGATTTTGGTAGTTTACGAAAGAATTTGTCATCACGAAATCTTAGCCAAACAATGCCTAAGACATATCTAGATTGAATTATTCCCTTATTGTGATATCCTATCAACTAACAAGTGGTGGGGAAAAAAATCATGGATCAACAAGAAAATTATGTGATCTTTTCAAGATCAAGTATATTAATTTTAAAATTATTTTTTTATTTATCATAATTTTCAAAAAACATAGACGTTGAATATGTTGATTTGATAGTTTTATCATTTAATTACTTTTTTTATTTACTCAAATTTATTTTTTTTGTGTATTTTATTTTTTCAATTTATTATTTATTTATTTAGTAGTACATTTCATACAGACAAGAAGAGAGAAGACATGCGACAATGAAAGAGTTCAATAACCTTTATTTTAGGAGCACGTTAGTTTTGTTTTATAAATTTTAAATTTATTTATTTATATATCATAACTTTCAAATATAAGGACATATGACATTGATTTGATGATTTTTTTCATTTAATTGCTTTATTAATTTACTCAAATTTATTTGCTATTTATTTAATAGTACATCTTATACCATTAAATTTATAATATAATAATAATCATAGTCATAACTTCTCAAAATAGTACACATTGGTTTCTTTTAATCAATTTATTCAAATTTATTTTTATTTGATTTATTGATTTTTTTTAAATTTAAGTTTTATTAGTACTAGTAAAATTATATAATAAAAATCATAACTTCCCAAAATTACACGTGCGCACATGAGACAAAATGATTTGCTATTTGAACTTTTCTTTTTCTTAAAAAATAAAAATAACTTTTATTCTTCCTCTCAACCCTCTAATCCATTCCCCTTCTTTTCTCTTCCTATGTTTTTTTTATAAAGATTTTACTTTTTCCAAAAACAGATCTTTTCTCTTCTCAATTTTTTTTAAATGGTTTTTTTCTTTCAAAAAAAAATGTGTATATATATATACATACGTAAGACAAGATTGATTTGCTATTCAAACTTTTCCTTTTATTTTTAAAATTAAAAATTAACTTTTATTCTTCCTTTCAATCGTGGAATCCACTTCACGCCTTTTTATTTTTAACAATTTTTTTCTTCCCCTGTTTCCTATCAACCACACTAACCCACTTGGCTTCCCTTCCTCCTACATTTTTATTTAAAGATTTTCTCTTCCCAAACAAAATTTGTTCTCTTCCCATCTTTTTTTTCCTTTCAAGGGGAAAAAAAATGGGTTAAAGCCTTAGACAGGTTTAATTAAGAGTAGAAGGAAAATTCTGTTTTTTTTTAGAAGGGTAAAAATAAAATTGGAATGTTTTATACTAACAACATTATATCTTTTTTTTGTCCACCCATTTTTAAATACTTTTCTCTTTAAAAAAATGTAAGCTAGAGGGGCCGAAGAGCTTAAGGAAAAATTGAAAAAGACGAAATAAAGAAAAATCAATAATAATCATAAACTCTCAAAAGATAGATAAGATTGAATAAAAAAAATCCTTGACTCCCTTCTTTCTCTTTTTATAGGTATTGTGATTTTAATCATCTTCCTTTATATTCTTCTGCTTCTTTCATTACTCTCATCTTCTTTTTCATCTTCATGGGTTTAACAAATAATCTTATTTTCCTTAATTTTTAGAGTAATTTCATGTTTGTTTCCCATGTAATATGAATCTATTTCTAGGTTTACTTTCCATGTTATGCAGATGACATGTAATAAACTCAGTTAAACCGATAGGTATTGTAAATTTATTTGCTTCCCATGTAATCTATTCCCTTCCGTTAATGTAAAGAAATTGTCATAATCTGTAGCTTTTCATATGTTTAGTTATATAAAGTATATGCACTTAAATATGTTTCAAGCATTAAACATAAAAATTTCTTATTGGTATATTACATATGGGTATCTATTTTTATCTGTATTCGATCTTCAAATATTTGTACCATATTAGTGTTGGAATTTGTTTTTAAAGAATATAGACATGTATTTTCATATCTAGATGATATTTATATCTCTATATTCGAAGACGAATATGAATATAATAACATTCCGTGCTATATCTAATACGTTTTCACTTTTAATACAAATACTTTTGTACATGTTTTAAAGTCATGATCTCCTTCTTGATAAACAATAAAAAAGACACCATTCTACAAAAAATATTGTTGGAAAAATAATTTATACATTAAAAAATGTTAATCATTTCTCTAAATTATACAAAATAGTGTTATACAGAACATTACTCTTTTCCTTTTACCACACATCTCAATTATTATTATAGTATTAATATTTTTAAATTTTACTTTTTTAAATTATTAATTTTTACTTTTCTTTTTCATTTCCCACACATCACACGGATTACTCACTAGTTAACACTAATTACTTCCCAAAGTTAAGGATACTAGCTAATTGTCTTAAAATTGAAAATGAAATATACCTTCATTTGTTGACTAGACCATGCAAATTTTGACAATAATAACACAATATGAATAAGACAAAATATAATCATGCTTGGGTTACCTGTTGTGAGTACTAATTCATTAAGCAAACTAGGCATGGTAACGAAACGTGTGAGTCTTGTTTAGTTTAGAATAAGTTCTCGAATAAACTTAGAATAGAAATTAATATTATGTTTGGTTGTGTAAAAATCAAAATAAATTTAAAACAGTAATTCTTATTTTAATTTTCTTATTTTAAAATAATTATTTCTGAAGAATGATGAAATAAAATTATTCCGTTAAATTATTGTGATACATGTATGCATACGTCATGTTTCATTTTTGTTTAAAAATTAATTTATATATAATATGATGCATACATACTTTAAATTAAATATATATCTTAATAATCAAGTTGATTATTATTAATCTACATATTTTTCATTTATTCTAGCCCTTATTCTAATACTTATTCTACTTTTTATCTAAATCAGAATATTTATTTATACGTACTTATTCATCTTCAAAAGTAAATCACTTCTAAAATAAATAACAATATTATTAGAATACTAACACTACGTTCTACTTATTTCTATTTTTCTTGTTCTATATTCAAAAATAGACGTAGTTATTGGATCCAAGGTTGAAAACACAATATGTACATGCTAAGTACATGATAAGTAATCTTAAAATTGAAGACAAAAACTATTAAATATTCGACGTTCTAGATTTGTTGTTTTGAATGTAGTGGGATGTTGTATTGATAATGTAGACCTTATCAGTTTATCATTTTAGACCTATGAGTGTTACTACTTACAAGAGACGAAGATTATAAGTTTCCTTACCACCTTTTTACAAGGGATGTGTTACAATTAAATGTGACTTTTTATGTTAGCATGTACTTGGCATATACTTAACGGTTTAACGGTTTGACATGATGACAATGTTGATGGATTCGAATATGACTCTTTAGACACAAAAGTTTTATTCTTTGGGTTTAGATTTGTCATATAACTATAAGATACACGCCTTGATCCGACTCTATTATTAACCAAACTCACGTGTAGATGCATGTGATTTATAAGCACCACTTAATAGATATGAAGATTTTGGCAAAAAAAATTACAAAAAAATGGAACTCAACCAGATGTCAAGAATTTGAGAATTGCATTATTCTATATCAAGATGTTCTTTTTTTCCCTTTTTTTTTTGTGTTTGCTGGAGAGGAGAATCATCTCGTAAAGGATTTTGTTCAAGTTTCTGTGCACCAAATTCTAAAAAGTCTATTCTGAATTTGACAATTAATAGTATTCAAGGTTGGTTTCAAATTATTTATCGGGTTAAAGTGGTCATTCGTGAAAACTTCATAATAAAAGTTTTGTTGTAGTTTTAATAAGATTTTTTTATGTCAATATCCTCTTTAAATTCACTATTATTGCTAATCCTCTCCTTACAATAACAATTATATCAATACCCTCTTTAAATCGATAAATTAAGTTATAAAAAGTTAAAGGAATCAAATGGAGACATGTCATAGGAGTATTCATAGTAATTTATTAGTCCAGATATTGACATAATTTGTATTTTACTGAGGGTGTTGACATAAAAAAACTCTTTTCGTAAATGTAAATTAAATTAAAAAAGGTTTAAAAAAAAACTTATCAAGGAAATTGACTAAAACTTTGGAGCTTACAAGCAATATGTATACTCCTAGGGATTTAATTTAGAGTCTGTTTGTGTACAAAATTTGATAGGAATTGCTAAGAATTGGAATTCCATAGTCAACAGGAATTACCAGGAATTGGAAAGTAAAGGAAATTGATTTCCTGTTGACTAAATTTCTTATTTTTTGTGCATCCTCAGGAAAGCAAAGGAAATTGAATTTTACAGAGATCTCCCCGACATTGCTCACAAAGATCTTCTACTGCGTGTACTCCGACACCGGAGGCAGAGGCGAACCGACGGGCCCCAGCGATGCCATTTGACAAGCCGTCATCCTCTGGCCAATCTTCTTTTGCAGCTCACTGATCGCCCTCCGCTCTCCGGCCCTGCTTTTGAACAGTATAAAGGCGTAACCTTTCGACTTCCCTGTGGCCTTGTCCACCTCCAGGTTGCAGTCCTCGATCTCCCCGTGCTCCCTGAACGTCGACACCATGGTCTCTGCTGTCGTGTCCCACCTGAGCCCGTGGACGAAGACCTTCAGGTGGACGGGGTTCGCATCCGCGACCCTGCGCACCTCCTCCATCACATCGACGTGGGCTTCAACGGCAGCGGAGAGCAGGTCGATGAGTTGCTCCTTGTTGAGGGGATCAAGGAGATTCTTGGGCGTCCTCGTCGTTGGGGACTTCGGGTTTGTGCTTGACGATGGCTTCCTCTTTGGAGGGGCCGTCGCTGTTGATGGCGGTCCCCACCGTAGTGTCTGATGCTTCGGGTTTCACTGCGAGTTTCCGTTTCTTCGCCATGGGGGAGGAGGAGGAGGCGAGGACTAGGGCCTAGGGTTTGGTTCGCCGGAGTCCACTACATGCACACCACCCAACCGTCCGGTGGGAGAGGGGTTTTCGTGAGAGGAGGAGGGAGATTGGGGTGTAGGTGGAAATCGGGTGAAATTCTATGGAGGAGGGAGGGAAAATGAAAAGTATTGGGATTTATATACTCTAGAAAGTAAAGGATTTGAGTTTCCTTTAAAATCATTTCTGATTAAGTACACAAACATCCTTATTTTGTATGGTCAACAGGAAATGAAATTCCTGTCAAATCATTTCCTTTACTTTCTGGATGCACAAACCCTCCCTTAATCTACATTTGGTTACGACTATTAGCCAAGCAATGATTTCAACTTATATTTGTTCATATGAAATCTAGATTTTTCTTGTGAATGATGATTTTAATCCTCTATTATTAAGAAAACTATTAAGGATATCAAACAAGAGACAAGCCATCACTCAAAAAAATATAGATTTACAGCCTTCACCCGATGGACTACATCCATGGACATTAGCAAATTATGTTTCATTACATGCAATGAGATGTTTATGAAATAATATCAAAGAATAACCTAACACTAGTACAAATGGAGTATAAATAGACTCCAATACATATCAATCTCCAAAATACCTCTTTGTTATGTATATGGATAAACAAAAAATATCATATCCCCAAATTAAGTAACCTTTGAATCCTAAATGACGTAAGAATTTGGAACTGTGTAAGTAGGAGACAACCCAATAGCTAGGATTTAAGGCATCTTAATAAAAACCATCAACAAGGATTAGTGCATGATCACTGGTATCCTATTGAGATGGTGCTACCAATTGGTGTGAGGGCATTCTTGAGCTTGTTGTGAATTGAGTTTAAAATATTAAAATGTAATGTTCTATCAACATTCATAAGTCCCTTTAAACGTCACTAATCTTTAGTTGATGACTATTCGTTTCTCTCGTGATTATGTGATCAATGATTATCAAAGTCCATGTTTCCTAAAAGGTTTCTTAAGGAGTCTATGGATTGTTCCCTTACCTCTAATGTGAAGGAAGGGTGGAATTATTAGTAGATTAAGTCACATTATATTTGTCTCTAGATATTGATATTACATAAAAAGACTTAACAAGAACACGACGCAATTAATAAACAACTTAATATCTCAACCATGAATGCAATTTTTTGTAAGCATGTTGACACGATCTCACCATGTAGAGTGATTTTGTTGCTAAAACAAGTAATATTTAGCATTATAATGTTATTATTTTATTCAATAATATTTAGATGTCTCGATCTTACAGAAACTAACACAACATGATAAGATATTGTGCAATCATGTTTACGACATGAAACTAATATGACTAGTCAAAATCTACGAGGCTCTTGTTATGTACAGGTAGGTTTAATGATGCCATTATCACTTAAGAAAATTACTTATCACCATCCTAAGTAGAGAAAAAACAGATGCAACAAAGTTTGAAGGAAGAAAAGATCAAGGAATGCTAGGGTTGATTAGGTGTTTTCTTCAATAATGAGAAAAATAGATAAGCATGGTTTGATTAGTGTGTAACAAGAAGTATATGTATTTATTAACCTTGATACATTCAGTAGGAGGCAAACTAACAGGTTTTGAATCCCTAATTGGTTAAGGCAGCGATAGGAAGTTCACCATTTTAATCATGAATCTGAGAAAAACCTTAAGAGAGGATATTTGTTGTTAGAGCATCTAAAGCTTCTAGTTGTAGGGTCCATGCAACTTTGGCATTGCCTAATGCCTACAGGAGATGATCCAACGAATGTGAAAGAGTTCAACTTGGAGTTTCATGGAGTCAACCTGTCGTCATTGACTTTTTTCTCAACCGAGGGAGTTTCCTAAGACAAATAGCTTCTTGAGTTATGAATCCATTCGTTTAAAAAATCTAATGATTGTAAGAGTTGTCGACAGTTTCTAGTTTTTTTCCCCCGTTTTCCTTCTTTTTTTAGTTTTTTTTTAAATTTCATTCATGTAACATCCATTCGCCCATCACTTCTTAAGACAATCGACCCAAGTTGCGGTGTTCTTTCGTGCGTTGGAGGATTTCTCCACGATTCATATGGCCCTTTTACTGGACTAATTCATATGGCTTGCTGTTATGTTTTGCAGTAACTAGAAGCTCTGTCAGAATCTGTCCATATAGATTGGTCGCAATCATCGGTTCTTCAACGTTGCCAAACCCATTTCATCGTCAAAAAGACATTCTTATCAAATTTAGGGTGGATCTTTTCTTCTTGACCAACCCATTAGGATTGTCTCGTGGGTCTTCATAGCAGCCATTCTCCCATGATAGCGTAATTGGCACCATTTCCTGTTTTGTTTTTTTTTTTTCATGGTTCTGATTTTTCTGAATATCTATTCCTAAACAATGATAAATACGGTTAGTTTGTTTGCTCCCACAGTTTCAAAAACCCAAAGCTCAATGTCAGAAGACAGACTTGACTTCATCTGACCAGTCAAACCCTGCAAACATACCCACCCAAGCCCTTCATGGCTCATCATACTCCATAGCAAACCAGCAAAATAAAAAGGCAACCCAATTAGCACATCTTGGGAAAACATCCCAGACATCCGAAGCCACACAGGATAAACACAAGTCTCCTATTCCTCTCATCATCGTTCCACCTCCCAAACAGCACAAAAATAGAACAGTAACACATGCCTCCAAAGGGTTACTGTCTTACTGAGCAGTGAAAGCAGCAGCAGCAGCAGCAGCAGCAGCAAGGGGAGGAGAAGGATGCAGCATTTTTTATCACTAAATCTTGGAAGAACAGTATCCAATGATCCAATCCATAAATCCCACAGAATCCAGCAGATGTTGCACACACCCACAAAAGACCGCCCTGTGACCTTGAAATCTTAAATGTTTTTAATCATAAACATGATGAAAAGGGCATTAAAGCAACAGCTTTGTATTAACTATACACACCCACTCATCTCTGCTTCCCACACTTTTCTGAGCAAACTCCACGAAAATCACAACGGGAAATATGTGGGTGAGAGAAAAGGACAGTGGCGTTCAAAAGGCATGGCACCCCAAACACCCAACAGTAGAACTTAATGCAAAGCATAAACAACTACTTATCATTAAAAACTGATAGTACCTTGGAGGTACGCACATTGACTACCCAATAGTTGATGAAAAATAGTGATACAGAGAGAGAGAGAGA
>JAMKQA010007414.1:0-12097 GCA_024699735.1 Posidonia australis | reverse complement strand
ATGTTTGGTCAACCCAGAGTGCGAAGGATGTACTTGTAAGTAATAATGGTTATAATTAAAGTTATTTTAATAATATGCACTTATATTTTATATTATCTTTAACTAACTTCTTGTGTTTATTTATACAGGATAGGTACACCTTCTTGTGTAAAGAAAAATATGGAGACGATAATGTCGATGAACACCCAACCATTGACAAGAAACTTTGGAAGCAAGTTTCAATGGAAAGAAACATGGGTAGTTCATCAAGAAAGCAAGGCTTGGGTGGTTTGGATCCATACTACTCAGAAGATACAACTATTGGTTCTTCTGCGGCTTCTACTGGGCAGTATCGTCCTACACTTCAAGCTTCTACTTCATTTGATTTGGAGTACTTCAGTTCTCAGTTGTCACAGATGGCAACTACATTAGAGAGTTTCAGAGCCGACATAGGCTCAGAAATAAGGAATAAAAATAAGGACTGAAGTAAGGAATGAAATAAGAGATGAAATACATGCTTTGGAGGATCGACATGTAAGGTAAAATTTGATTTACATTTATAATTTTTGATATATATATAAATTATCATGTTGAATTTAATATTATAATTTAATCATTGTTCATTACAATATATATTAGGTTTGTTTTTTATAATCAGAAGATATACGGACGAGCAAGAAGTTGATTTGGCAAGTGATGATGAGGACGATTTCGAGGAGTATAGACGTCGTCGTAGCTTCATCCATGCATCATTCTCAAAAGGTAAAAGAAAGTAAGTTGGTTCCCGAAGAAAGTGAAATGTAATATATTGTTTTGCCTTGTATTATATTTATTGACTTGTATTAAGATATTTCGGTGTTGTATTAGCTACTTTTTTGTAAAAACTTTGAATGTGTAAAATCTCATGTTGTATGATCAATTGAAACTTTTTTTTATAAAATCTGTATATGTGTAATTTAATGTACTTGTGAATGTATTTGAATGCCATTTTACCAGGTATATGAATCTAAATTTTAGCACGTTCAATTTTGTAATGTACTGTTTTATTTTTTTTTAACTGCCCAGTATTAACAAGGACATAGCGAGGACATTTCCACGCTATATCCTCGCAAAAATAATGATATTTATCGAACACTTAGCGAGCAAATTGCGAGGACATTGTCCTCACAATTTCGTCGCTAAAACTGGAACGACGACACAATCTCATGATATTTAGCGAGCATTTGCCGAAGATATTACGAGGATATAGCGAGGACATTACGAGGAAATATTTGCTCGTAATATCCTCACTAATGTTAGACGAGCACATTGCGAGGATATATCCTTGCAGTATTGATTTAACGAGTTACTTAGCTATGAGGATAATTATTCATCACTAAGTGCTCGTTAAATGTTGTAACGAGGATTTAGCAAGGAATCAGCAAGGACTTAGCGAGGAATATTATCCTCGCAAAATTCTATTTCTCTTGTAGTAGGGGATTTTGATAGACCATAAAATTTTGGTCTACCGAATCAGAGTCCTGAGCCACTTTCAGATTTAGACCTTTTAGCATACTCAAAGATTTCAGTCTACTGAATCAGGTCCCTAGAATGGATTTTCTGAGTTTTTCCTAGTTATGCAATAATGCCTTATTTGTGTATTTTGGTATGTTTGCTTAGTAATAATTCTTGAGATTTAAGAAAGAATTATAGAGAAGTTATTTCAGAAAAAAAATGTTTTATAGAAGAGATTTCCATAATGGTAAAGATTAGAATATAGATTTCAAAGAAAGATGCATATTTTCAAAATGAGATTTCCAGAGTTTGTGACCCTGGTTAGAGAGACCTGGTAAGAAGACCCGTGTGCTCAAACATCCAAAGGGACGTTGGGAAAACCCATCTCCGTGCAAATGAGAAAAAGAAAAAGAGAAAAGATTAGTAAGGCCTTTTGGTTGGAACGGTAGTAAGCTTGTACGGGGACTTTCACCATGGCAGTGCAGGAGGCTAAGGTTAGTGCCTCTCTAATTGCTTGTGGTCAAGTCACCCCTAATCAAGGTGGCACTAAAAAAGATTTTCAAAATTAAGATTTTATGTTAATTTTAAGCTAGAATCGAGCTGAGTTTTGGCTTTTGAGTTTTAACTAGATTCCAGCTGAGATGAGAATAGTGTTTTAGGACTAGTTCCAGCCAATGAACTGTGTTTTAACCAAATTTGAGATTTGAGATTAGACTGGAATCTAGTCTAGAGTTGTTTTCAAAAAAGCATTAATGCATCAAATTTTAAAATAGAAACAGAGAGTATTTGGGAAAAACAAGAAGATTTTTAAAGAAGATAGATTTCCTAGAAAAGACATGTTTTGTCAAGAATTTCTAGAAAGAGATTTAAAGAGTTTTGTTTTGGTTTTGAGAACCTAGAATTTAGTTACTAGAGGCTTTTCTACCGTGGTTGGTGGGCCTGTACTGGGTGACTTAGAAATCACTCAAGCGTATTTTTGTGATGTTTTGTTTTTAGGTGCTCAATTTGAAGTGTAATTCAGTCAAGTGTTAGTAGTCAAGAGTCACTAGCCACACACACAAGTTTTGGATAGATTACAGTTTATTTTCTTTGTTAGTGCATTTAATCCTAGTTAGCGGTGTAGTTTTTCATAGTGCCCCGGTTTGGGGGCGTTACACTAGCAAATAAAGCAATGTCTGAGAGGACTTAAAGCATTGTAGTCGGCTTCAGATCCTCATCCAAGTCCATTTGACGTCAAGGGAAAATTTTTTATTTATTTACTCACTCTCTAAAAAAGTCCTAAATCATGACTGTACTATTTTTATAATATTTGCTTATGTAAACCAAGAAAACCTTAGCTATAAGGTTTCCACTAGACCAAGCCAAAAAAAAAGGTTAAATTGACTTCTAATTATGCTAGTAGTCTTGCAAATCAAATCATCTTACACTCGAAATGAATTCAAAAAAAAAAAAAAATTTCAACAACAAGAAGAAGGAAAAGTACGGCTGATCACTCACCACCTTATCTTTGAAGACAAAACCGTTGTTGAGGGTGATAACATCCACCACATCGACGAGTGTGAATGGCATTATCATCAGAGACCACTTCTTGTATATCATCTTCACCATCAGCTCGCTCACTCCTCTCTCTACTCCTCACTCTCACCCTTTCCTCGGACGACTATAGAAAGAGAACGATCGCAAAACGGTCCAAGTGACTAGCAAATGAAGCCATGTCCGAGAGGACTTAGAGCATCGTAGGCAGTTCAAATCCTCGTCCAAGTTCATTTGAAGTTATGGGGAATTTTTTTATTTATTTACTCATTCATCAAAAAAGCCCTAAATCATGGCTATACTATATTTATAAAATTTGCTTATGTAAACCAAGAAAACCATAGCAACAAGGTTCACTAAACCAGGCCAAAAAAATAAGTCAAATTGACATTCATTTATGCTTGCAATCTTGCAAATCAAATCATCTTACATCAAAAATGAACCCAAAAAAGGATTTTTTTTAACAACAGAAAGAAGGAAAAGCATGACAAATTGCTCGCCTTATAATTGAAGACAAAACCACCACCGAGGGCAACAACACCTACCACACCGACAAATGCAAACGACATCATCATCAGAGACCACCTCCTGTATATCATATTCACCAATGGCTCACTCACTCCTCTCTTTACTCCTCCTCACTCTCAGTCTTTTCCCAAATGACTGTAGAAAGAGAACAATTTCAAAACGGCCCAAGTACCTAGCAAATAAAGCCATGTTTGAGAAGACTTAGAGCATCGTAGCCAATTCAGATCCTCGTCCAAGTCCTTTTGATGTTATGGGCAAATTTTTTATTTATTTACTTGTTCTCCAAAAAAGCCCTAAATCATGGCTATACTATTTATATAAAATTTGCTTATGTAAACCACGAAAACCCTAGCTACAAGGTTTCCATTGGACTAGGCCCAAAAAAAAACATCGACTTCCATTTACGCTTGCAGTCTTGCAGAGAAAATCATCTTACATTAGAAATGAATCCAAATAAAGTTTTTTAACAACAAGAAGAAGGAAAAGCACGACTGATCACTCACCACTTTATGTTTGAAGACAAAACCGTTGTCAAGGGTGACGACATCGACCACATCGACGAGTGCGAATGACATTGTCATCAAAGACCACCTCCTGTATATCATCTTCATCAACGGCTTGCTCATTCCACTCTCTGCTCCTCCTCACTCTCACCATCTCCTCGGACGACAGTAGAATGAGAATGATTCCAAAACGGCCCAAGTGTCTAGCAAATAAGGCCATGTCCAAAAGGACTTAGAGCATCGTAGTCGGGTTCGGATCCTCATCCAAGTCCATTGGACGTTATAGGAATTTTTATTTATTTATTAACTCGTTCTCAAAAAAAGTGCTAAATCATGGCTATACTATTTTTATAAAATTTGCTTATGTAAACCAAGAAAACCCTAGATACAACGTTTCCATTAGACCAAGCCAAAAAAAAAAGACGTTAAATCGACTTCCATTTATGCTTGTAGTCATGCAGATCAAATGATCTTACATCAGAAATGAACCCAATAAATGTTTTTTTTAACAACAAGAAGAAGGAAAAGCACAATAGATCACTCACGGCCATATCTTTGAGGACAAAACCACCACCAAGGGTGATGACAGCCACTACATCGACGAGTGCGAATGGCATCGTCATCAGAGACAACCTCCGGTATATCATCTTCATTGGCGGCTCACTCACTCCTCTCCCTACTTCTCCTTGTTTTCACCCTTTCCCTAGACGATTGCAAAATAAGAACAATTCCAAAATAGTCCAAGTGTTTAGTAAATAGAGCCATGTCCGAGAGGACTTAGAGTATCGTGGCCGGGTTGGGATCCTCGTCCAAGTGCATTTGATGTTATTGGCAAATTTTTTATTTATTTACTTGTTCTCCAAAAAAGCACTAAATCATGGCTATACTAATTTTATAAAATGTGCTTATGTAAACCAAGAAAACCCTAGCAACAAGGTTTCCACTAGACTAGGACAAAAAAAAGGTTAAATCGACTTCAATTTATGCTTGCAGTCTAGATCAAATCATCTTACATTAGAAATGAACCAAAAAATAATTTTTTTTAACAACAAGAAGATGGAAAAGCACGACTGATCACTCCCCTCCTTATCTTTGAAGACAAAACCATCGTCAAGGGCGACGACGCCCACGACACCGATGAGTACGAATGACATCATCATCAGAGACTACCTCTTGTATATCATCCTTACAGACGGCTCGCTCACTCCATTCTCTGCTCCTCCATGTTCCCACCCTTTCCCCGGACGACTACAAAAAGAGAACTATTCCAAAATGGCCCCAAGTGTCTAGCAAATAGAGCTATGTCCAAGAGGACTTAGAGTATCGTAGTCGAGTTCAGATCCTTGTCCAAATCCATTTGACATTATGGGGAAATTTTTTAATTATTTACTCGTTCACCAAAAAAGCCCTAAATCATGGCTATACTATTTTTATAAAATTTGCTTATGTAAACAAAGAAAACCCTAGCTACAAGGTTTCCACGAGACCAGGCCAAAAAAAAAGTTAAATCGACTTCCATTTACACTTGCAGTCTCACAAATCAAATCATTTTACATCAGAAATGAACCCAAAAAAATATCTTTTTTTTAGCAACAAGAAGAAAGAAAAGTATGGTTGATCACACACCACCAAATCTTAGAATAAACAACCACCGTTGAGGTCGATGACGCCTGCCACACTGATGAGTGTGAATGACATCATCTTTAGAGACCACCTCCTACATGACATCTTCATCGACGGCTCGCTCACTCCTCTCTCTACTCTACCACACTCTCACCCTTTCCCTGGATGACTGCAGAAAGAGAACGATTCCAAATTGGCCCAAGTGTCTAGCAAATAGAGCCATGTCTGAGAGGACTTACAGCATCGTAGTCGGGTTCGGATCCTCAACCACTTCCATTTGACGTTATAGGTGTGACCATGCCGGTGGAACCCTAACGCGGCTCTCCTACTACTCAGGGTGCGTGGAAGCACACGAGGAGATATGATACAGTCACGGCGAAAATGGTGAATCCGGAAGAAGAGATAAGACCCAGAAACACTAAGGGAAGACAAAAGGATAAGGAAAGGAGTCACCGCTTAGTTTTTTAATGGAAAGACGAGGAAAACTAGAAAAACACAAAAAAAGCAGAAAACAAACAAGATGCAAAGATGCATGTTTGTGCTCTGTGCCTAATGGATAATGCAAGATGAATGTGGGCCAGAGAAAGGGTAAGGATTCTGGTTACGCATGGGGAAGGGGTTAGGCACACCCATACGCCCGAGAAAACTCGATCTTTCTCGGTTTTCCTACTGTCAATGGTCTGCTAAATGTATGCTTGCTTATTCTATATGCTCATGTATGAAAGTGACTGAAAACATGCCAAATCAAAGCAAAGAAAAGGAATCAAGGGAAAAAGTTAATCCGAGGGTCATATGTAGGCATTGTTAATGCCGCTTTGCTGTACGTCCTTCAGCGATGAGGAAAATCGTGAAAACTGTGAAATTCTCGGAAAGTGTCTCGCAAAACAGCGGAAACTGGGATAAATCCGAGAAAATCATAAAGAGAAAAATAATCCTCATTTCGGGACAATGTCGTCTTTGACAAGCCTTTTATTGTACGCCCTCGGGCGATGGAAAACCAAAACAAATGAAAACCACGGAAAATTGGGAGAAATCCAGAAAATGGGGAGAAAACCATGCCAGAACCAAGCTGAGAAAGCGTGCGCAAAATCGGGAAGAAAAGATGAGAAAATCCGTGCAAATAAATGTGAAAAGCCATGCAAAATGCAAATGCGGGAAGTCCAGGGGGTTTTGTGCAAAAAGCCCAAATTCCGAGGGAAATTGAAGTTCAGAAGCCCAAATCATCGAAAATACATAGGAAAACACATTCTATGCGATTTTGAAGAAATTTGGGGTCAAATGTACATCCCTAGTCAGAATGAAGTTCTCTAGGGGTCAGAATGCAATTTTACTACTAAGGCATGCATTTAAATCAATTCTACATAAAATCAGGGTAAAAATGCAAGGAAAATGATTCAGAAAAGTTCAGGGGCCAAATAGTCATTTTACTCTAGAAAACAGGCATTCAAAGCAAAATCAATGAAGTACAGCGGCTAAACTGCAAATTGCCCAGCAGAATAAAGCATCCAGAAGAATTTCAATAAAGACAGAGGGTTAAAGTGCAATTTACCCTGAGAAAACATACTTCAGAAAAGTTTTAAAAACAAGTTCAAGGGTTTAAATGCAAATAAACCAAAAAAATGAACATTCTGGAAAGTTTCTACAAAGTTCAGGGGTTTAAATGCAAATTAACCAGCAAAAACAAGCATTCTGGAACATTTTAAAGAATACAAGGGCTTTTATGCAATTTTCACAGAAAAAGATGTCAAAATACTTTCAAGAAAGCTTAGGGTCCTTTATGCAAAATGTTGAATTGAAATGCATTAAAAGAAAACTTGAGGGCTTTTGCTAAAGTTTAATGCTTGGAAAACATTATTTTAAATGTTCAGGGGAACAAATGCAATATTTTCAGTGAAAACTTTATTCGAATGATTTTAGAAAAATAAATGGAGGACCTATTTGTAATAAAAGGACCAAAGTGTAATATAAAAAGGACCTAAATGCAAGGAAAACAAAGTTTCAGACGTTTATTAAAATAAATGTTTTTTTTTAAATTGTTTTAAAAGAAAGAAAGAACCGGAGGGGGCACACAAGGCCTTCTCGTGGTCTGATCTAAGATCAGACTCCACGAGAAGCAAGAAAAGAGGCATCCAGAGAGATCCAACGGATTGGATCAGAAGCACAACGGCTAGAGTGGGCCACCCACCCCCTCTCGTCGTCGGGGCTACTCCGGCGACACACCCGAGGAGGCTGAGGCATTCGAGGCTGTGGCGCAGCGATCAAAGGCTTCTAAAAGGCTGAGGAGGTGCTGCAGAGGTTTTCCCATCATCCCCGAGCTTGAAGCAAGTCTATGCGCACATCCTGGACACCGCCGACCGTCGACGCCTGAGTGCTCCAACGGGCCTGGCTGTGGGGGCTACACAGAGGTTGAAGGCGATTATTGACGGCTCCGGAGGATCAAGCAAGGCCAGAGGAAGGCTCCTGCGGGGTTGGATCATCGCGGGGAGGCTCGGAGTGGCGAGTCGATCAAAACAGAGGCGTATCTTCTCCAGCGACGACGACCGGGGGACCTCCGGCAACAGTAGCCTCCCGTGGCTTGAAGTAGGTCTCCAGGGGCTCTGAAAGCTTGGGGAAGGCCAGAGGATCATATCTTGGTGCTCAAGGAGGCACGACAAAGCTGGAGGCGTCTGATCGGGCTCCACTACCAATCGTCTTCCCCGGCGACGGTGACGGGGCTTGATTCCAGCGAATTCCCTCCAGTGCTCTCCTCAGCGGTCGAAGCAAGGCCAGGAGAGGGGAAAAAGCAAGAGGAGGCTAGGGGAGAAGGAAACCAAAGCTCTGGGACCAAGGACGAGCCCTGAGCCAGTGCCCCCACCTAGGTCACCGAAAATCGACTCCGGCGGAGCCTAAGGGCACCAAACGAGCCAGAGGAAGCCTCTGGAACCCTTGGAATTGATCCAGGAAGAAGGGGGAAGGCCTAGGAGCGACTATTTAACCATAATTGAAGTCAAAAAGAGGTGTACCTGGTCTGGCAGTGATTTTTCACCTTGTTACTCGCCGAAGATCGTCGGAAATCGCCTCTCCCCCTCCATTGTGAGCTCCTTTCTCTCCCAGGAACCCTCTCTCGCATCCTCCCCTCTCACAGACAACCTAGAGCTCTATTTATAGCCTAGGAAGTCCATAACAACCATAACAAACTCATAACCTCCCACTCCAACAAACCAAAACCACCTAACAACCTCTTAACCACCTAACTAATCACTAACAAAAACCCACTAATCACTAACCAACTCTAACAAACCTATAACAAACATAAGAATGTTGAGAAAGTGGGCTTAAAAGGGCTTAGGTGGGCCTTCATGGGCTTAATGGGTGTAAGTGGGCTTTCATGGGCCTTGGTGGGATTAAATGGTCTTTGGTGGGCTCAAGGGGCCTAATGGGCCTATGTGGGCTTTGTGGGCCTAAAGTAGGCTCTCATGGGTCCAAATGAATTAAATGGGCTCACATAGGCTTAGAATGGGTTGTGATGGGCCTAAATAGGTCTTGTGGGCCCAAGTGGGCTTAAGTGGACCTCAAGGAATTAAATGGGCTTTCAATGAGTTAAATGGGCCAAGGTGGGCTAAATTGGGTTTTGTGGGCTTTGAATGTATTCAATTAGGGTTAGAGCTCATTGGTGATTGAAAGCCCAGCCACCACACTTTCAACCTGCAAAATTGGGGTGTCTATAATAGGGAAATTTTTTATTTATTTACTTGTTCTCAGAAAAAACCCGTAAATCATGGCTACACTATTTTTATAAATTTTGCTTATATAAACCATGAAAACCCTAACAACAAGGATTCCACTAGATCAGGCAAAAAAGAAGAAGTAAAATCTACTTCCATATGTGCTTGCAATCTTGCAGATCAAATGATCTTACATCATAAATCAATCCTAAATTTTATTTTTTTTTAACAATAGGAAGTTGGAAATGCATGGTTGATCGCTCACCACCTTATCTTTGAAGACAAAACTGCCATCGAGGTTGACGACGCCCACCACACCAACGAGTGCGAATGACATCGTCATTAGAGACCACCTCTTGTATATCATCTACATCGACGGCTCACTCACTCCTCTCTCTGCTCCTCCTTGCTCTCACCCTTTTCCCAGACGACTGCAGAAAGAGAATGATTCCAAAACAACCCAAGTATCTAGGAAGTAGGGCCATGTCCAATAGGACTTAGAGCATCGTAGCTGGGTTCGGATCCTCGTCCAAGTCCATTTGATGTTATGGGGAATTTTTTATTTATTCACTTGTTCTCTGAAACAACCCTAAATCATGGCTATACTATTTTTATAAATTTGCTTATGTAAACTAAGAAAACCCTAGCTTTCCACTAGGCCAAGTCAAAAAGAAAAGAAGTTAAATCGACTTCATTTATGCTTGCAGTCTTACAGATCAAATCATCTTACATCAGAAATGAACAAAAAAAATGTTTTTTTAGCAACAAGAAGAAGGAAAAGCACGACTGATCGCTCACTGCCTAATCTTTGAAGACAAAACCCACACTGACGAGTGCAAATGGCATTGTCATCGAGACCACCTCTTGTATATCACTTTCACTGACGATTCACTCACTCTTCTCTCTGCTCCTCCTCGCTCTCACCCTTTCCTCGGATGACTGCAGAAAGAGAATGATTCCAAAACGATCCGAGTGTCTAGCAAATAAAGCCATGTCTGAGAAGACTTAGAGCATCGTAGACTGGTTTGGATCCTCATCCTAGTTCATTTGATGTTTTGGGGAAACTTTTTATTTATTTACTTGTTCTCCAAGAAAGCCCTAAATCATGGCTATACTATTTTTATAAATTTGCTTATGTAAACCAAGAAAACCCTGGCTACAAGGTTTCCACTAGACCAGGTCAAAAAAAAAAGTTAAATCAACTTCCATTTATGCTTGCAGTCTTCCAGATCAAATAATCTTACATTATAAATGAACCCAAAAAAGGTTTTTTTTTTTAAATAGCAAGAAGAAGGAAAAGCACGACTAATCACTCACCACCTTATCTTTGAAGACCAAACCACCATTGAGGGCAATGACACCCACCACACTAAGATGAGATAGAACCGGCCTGGCCCAATGCGCCAATGGACCAAACGGGCCAAACGACATCTTTTAAATACATCAATTATTGAATAATAAATAATTTTTTTTAATTTTAATAAAAGAACCAACCCAATAGACAGGACTGGCCCAACCCATGGCTCGATCTAATGGTGGGTCATGGACCATGTTGGGACGACCTATTATAAAACCAGCCTCACTCCAACCCTACCCTATTCTCTAGGCTGGTCGGCTAGGCCTGATCCAGGCTCATCTGAGTCTATTGTTTTTCGGGCCAAGCAAGCTTGGCCTAGTTAGATTTACATGTCTACCAAATGATCACAAAGCGCCAACTTTGTAAAAAGAAAGAAGCTACCTCCATCGGTTGTGTATTTTGTGCAAATTAAACACCAACATTTCAAAAAACAAGAGTGTCCATTCCTGCAAAAGCATGGAAAAATCACTTGTCGTTTCCAAGATTGTCCTCCAAGAGTTGAGTTTAGTACCAAATAACCTAACCGAATTTACCTAAAATGCAATCCGCAATTGAGGTTAGGGTTGTAAATTTCTTAGCGGGTAACGAGTCGGGTTAATACCCGTCTTACAAAATTTTAGCCGCTACCCTACCCACTACCCATTAGAATAACAGGTGATGGGTAGGGTTAATGGGTGAAACGGGTGACTTTTTTATATTGTTAAAATCTAAATTTATATCATTTGATGAGTGATAGATAGGGTTAACGGGTGATGGATATTGGATAAGGTTAACGGGTGATGGATATTAGGTAGGGTTAATGGGTGAATTTATTTTATTGTTAAAATCTAAACTTATATCATTTCACGATAATCATGTTAATAATTCATAATAGCATTATACTTTATAAGAATTGATAATATAGTAATCAACACATAAACCAAGAGATCAAAGTTTTACATATGTTTGATAAGAAAAAACAAAATGAGTCTAAATATTACATTGTTTAATTAAAAGATCAAATATTGCAAATTGCAAACAAACATCCAAGAGACACTCAAAACTCCACAAGAGGAATAAAAGATCAAAATATAAAAACGAATTGCTTCATTTCTTGCTCCCAGCCTTTGTCTGTGAATAACACAAGGAAAGATCAGCATATTTCTTCATCCACGCCTTCCCTTGCTGCATACAGAAAAATGGGGACAAAAATGAACAGGGAACTAAGAAACAGAATACAAGCACCTAATCACCAATAGTCACTCAAAACTTGATAAATAAGCACGTAGTGTTGCATTAGATTGGAAACTAAGCGATGAATAAGAGAAGAGCTCTTACAGGAAGTCCGTCACATGAGAGAAATCGATCCAAGTAATTTACGGATAAATAAGCACTCA
>JAMKQA010007413.1:0-11179 GCA_024699735.1 Posidonia australis | reverse complement strand
CTTATGCATCAGCCAATGATCCAGTGGCATGGCTGAATCCTGCATCTTTCATTGAGCATGTGATCCTGTGTGAGGCTACCAGCCCTTGAGCACAAGGTCCACAGGTCATTGCATTTGCATTTCTTTCACTTTTAAGGCATGTTTTTCAAGTTTTGCGAAGGATTTTACATGGCATGATTTTCCAGAATGCATTCTCATGCGATTTGGCACTGCATGGATTTCTGTTTTTCCTCAGCACATCTTTCTGGCCAACATAGAAGCACCTAGGTGGCGCACCCAAAAGGCGCAGTAGCCTACTTTCAGTAGCACACAGCAGGTTATTCAAATGGCTTTTGCATAGCTTTCTAGCATGATTTTTACTTCGATTTGCTTCTGGATTTTTCCTGGTTTTCTACTTTGACATATCAGGAAGGCACAACTCTGTTTTTAGCCATTTCCATGCATGTTAGATTGCATTTGGCATATAGCAAAGCAAGGATGATAAATCGCTCAAAATACTTAGATCCTTGATCTTATTTATGCAGTACCTTTACACCGATACTTGACCTGATATAAGAGCGATATTTCTGAGCATTAGGACACACCCCTGTACATCATGCACCCTTATTTAACACAAGACACCAAGCATGGCATGGCATATCGCCCACGGGCGTACAGTAAAGGCTAAAAAGCCCATATTTCATAAGCAAATGAGAAACCAATAGAAAACCGATTTATTGGGCGCACGAGGGTGCCTAATGCCTTCCTCGTGCGTAACAGGGATCCTTACCCATTTTTTCTGGTTTATGACCTACTTTTCCATTGCATGATTTGCATGTTTTATATGGTTTTCCTTGTCTTCCATTTTAATAGACTAGGTGACGACTCCTGCATTTGCATATTTATTTCTATTGTTTTTGCATTGACTTTGCCGATCCCTCGTGTATTTTGGCCTTTCGCGTCGAAATCATTCGAGGCTGTCGTCGGCATGGTTACACCAACCCTCGTGTATTTTGGCCTTTCGCCCTAGTCCTCGAGACTGTCGCCAGCATGGTTACAGAAGGTATGTTGATTCGTGAAGGAACTCACTGCCTCTTCCTCTTCTTCGGGGCTTAGGTCTGCCCCCCAGGCAGATCCCCCTCATGCGAGGTCATCGAGACTCAGATCTCGACTTCCCTGGAGGGCTCCGCTTCTTGTAGGGTGATCTGTGACCCTCTGCTTCAGATCTGGTTCTCTGAATGCAATATATTTTGATAGTTCCATATGCCACCTTCCCTCTGAGATTAACATAGATGTGATTGTGGATTATTTTTTCTGTATCAAGGAGCTATCTTTCAGTTGGTTAAATACTCTTGTTAGCTGTTATCTGTGTGTGGATCTGAATATATACTCTACGAACCTTCATTTTTCATTATCTTGTTATGATGCAACAAGTCCTAACCCTAATGCCATCTCTCCGGTAAGGGTATTGGAATGGGCTTCGCCTCTCTGTGAATCAGAGAACTTTAGACACACAGATGGTAGCCCTACATATTTAGGGATCATTTCTTCTCTCTCTGATCCTCTGGTTACCTTCGACGCGCCGGCAGGCAAATTTTCTCCGGTGGGTCGTCGCCGAAAAATGGAACTATTTGCATGCCCGAGGGAAACGACTGGTCAGCGGCCTTCTCAAGGTACTGACACATCCACTATCACCTCAGATGCTGCCTCGAGCTCCATGTGGGATTTCTCTCTTTACCAACCACCGAGTTTTAATCTGGGACATAATTGGTTTTCCCCTAATTATCCTTCTGGTCAGTATACTTATGTCGCTAATCCCTAGTCTTCTCATGGCTTAACACAATCTGTCCCTACACCATTTATTAGTGAGTCGGCGGGACAATTGGACCAACACTGTGTCACTGGAAACCTCCCTGACATAAGCGATTCGAATCGACATTTTGTCACTTCCAACATTCAATGTCAGGCAGTTTCGTGCGAAAAAAGTAATTATTTTTCCCCTCCTCACTGCAACATTAATGACACTACAAATTGCCTGACATGTATCTCTGATAAAGAGATTTACTCTGACACAAACAATTCTACTCCTCTACCTTTTCCCCTAGGTTCGCGCTTTGCCGCTTTGGCTTCTCCACTATCCTCCTCTTCTGCCTCTGCAAACTTCCGGAGCAAAAAAGCTCTCTCTAACTGGTCGGAGAAATCTGAAAAGGAAGGGTGGAAGCTAGTGAAAAGAAGAGCTGCTCGCCGCTGGTAAGCTTTTGTCGAGCAACTGGACGTTGCTTTAACTGTAGACTTCGCGGTCATTCTAAACAATCTTGTAAGTACTTCGGCTTTTGTTTTAAGTGCAACTCTCCTTCATACTCGGTGGCGGTTTGCAAATTTTTTCAGGCACAGGAATCGACCCCCCCCCGTTGTCTCTACTATGACGGGTCTCATCCCCCATAACCCTACCATTATCCCTCCTTCTAAGTCCACCTGTGACCTCCTCCTCTGTCTCTCTTGTTGCGCCATTGTTACTGCACACTCGACACAACTTACTAAAGAAATCCTAGAGCAACACATATCCAACAACTGACCTTTTTCCCTTGGGGTAGAAGTCAAGGACTTTTCCCTAGGAAAGTTCCTACTGAAATTCCATTCCCTAAAGGTTAAAAATGAGACACTCAGCCTGTATGGGTCCTCCCTCCAACCCCTATCGGCTTCTTTCATACATTGGACCCCCAACTCCAATACGGTCTTCACTCTGAGAGAGGAAGGGGTTTGGATCAAACTTAAAGGAATCCCACACCATCTATGGAATATCGAAGTCTTTTTACCTTATGGTTTCTAAGTTCGCTGACCTTCTAGAGGTTGACCTTTCCATTGACCGGGTCAAATATCAGGGTTTTGCAAGGATTAGAATAAAGATTCATCAGGGCAAAGAAATTCCTGACTCTATCTTTTTTGCATTTGGTAAAATAGTTTACCCTATCAAATATAGACATAGTTGGGATATCTGTGCTCCTTCCTTCATAAATTTGCAGTCTGCTCCTGGTTGGCCAAAACAGACAACCCAGGCCCCATTATCTAAAGGCCTCAACCCCACTAGGAAGCCATTCAAAAATAACAAGGACTGGAGAGGTGTCAATAATGGGAAAGTCCCTAAGAATGGAAAGAACGTGTGGACCAGATCTTCCTCTTTATCTACTCATTTCATTCCACCTACAAATACTACCGGACTCTTGCCTACCCCCTCATCCTAAAGAGGATTCTTCAATGCCTCACCCTCCCTTTCCTCTGAAGCCACCCCAACTAGAACCACCCAAGTGGTAGACCCTCATGCTGTTATTGAAACCTCTAAGTTTGTGGAAGCTGAGATCAGGATCAGGAACATCTCCATGGCCAAGTTCAAGAAAGTTATGGCGATTTATGATTGTCTGGTGAAAGATGATCTGGGCAGCCATACCTTTGAGAACCCATTCTCCCATCCTGCTACTCCTATGCATGCCCTAGGTAATACCATGATCAATTCTCCTTTTAATCCTTGTTCCAGTAATCTCAGTTTTTCTAGCAATTGTGAGTACTCTAACATTGCCTCTTCTAATGGTACAATTAATAATGCAAACGAAGAGACTAGTACAGAGGATCCCCTTCTCTGGGATTCTTACGAACACTTCAAGTCCTTCTGTAGTAAAATTGGCATTTCTCTTAGTTCCATAGCAGAATCTAAGCACTTTTTCAACCTGGTCAGGAAGGACTAAGATAAGATTCCAATTAATCTAGATGATAACAATAGCACTGTTGAGGAGATGGTTTCTTCTCGTTCCCCCCACAATTTTCAATGATTATAGCTGCTTGGAATATAAGAGGTTTAGGGACAAGTGGCAAAATAAGAGAGATGAGAAATCTCATTAGATCCAATAAGTGTGACTTAATTATCATAAGTGAAACAAAAAAGGAATCCTTTTCACAAGGGTCACTCAGATCACTTGGAGGAAGAAAGATCAACTCATGGTCACATCTTCCATCCATTGGTGCCTCAGGAGGCATTCTCATTGGCTGAGATGACAGGATTTTTGAACAAATAAATTGTTTGTCTGCAATATACTACCTCTCCCTAAATTTCAAGAACTATGAGGATGGATTTGACTGGTGGCTCATAGGGGTATATGGGCCCTGTGAATCTAACTTAAAGCTAGACTTTATTGAGGAGTTGTACAACCTCAATACTCTGGTCAATAACAACTGGGTTATAGGAGGTGACTTTAATGTTATTAGATACTCCCATGAACACTCCTCTAAGCCTGGAATTAATGCTTACATGAGAAGATTTAATGCATTTATTGATCACAACTCCTTGATAGATCTTTCCCCCAACAATTATTCTTACATATGGTCAAATTTTCAAACACAGCCAGTCATGGTTAAACTTGACTGATTTCTTATATCTACAGATTGGTCGGGTAAATTTCCATTTGCCTATTGCTTTGGTAAGGCCAGAGTTGTTTCTGACCACATCCCCATAATAGTAGACACTGTCCCACTTGACTGGGGCCCTCCCCCCCATTCAGATTCTATAAGTCATGGTTTTTTTATTGATGGTTTTGAGCAATTCATCCAAGATTGCTGGCAGAAATCCAACGATTTCTACTCCTCATCTTCTCTCATTGCTGACTTCACTTACAGATTGAAAAATCTAAAACTGAATATCAAAAATTGGGTTGGCCCAATCAGGGAAGAAAGAAACTGTAGACTAAGGTATATTGAATCACAAATACAATACATAGATGGGTTAGCTGAAGACTCTATTCTCAGTGATGAGATATGGGAGGAGAAAAAGGCATTAAGATTAGAACATATAACACTATTAAAGGAGCAGGAATCTTATTGGAAGCAAAAGTCTAGAATTCAATGGCTAAAAGAGGGAGACTTGAACACAACCTTCTTTCATAATATGGTAAAATGTCTTAGAAGGGTCAACAACATTTCCTCTTTATCCATTAATGATACCATGATCCACTCTCCCAAGGAAATCTGCAGAGAGATTGAAAAACATTTTCAAAGGCAATTTAACAAAGGAAAATGCATAAAAACTCCTATTAACTGGGACAGCTTAGTCCCCCACAAGATACCTCATCCTGAATTATTAGAGGTACCATTCACTGAATTGGAGATTAAGGAAAATGTTTTTAAGTTACCTGGAGACAAAGCTTTAGGTCCTGATGGCTTCCCACTAGTTTTTTTCACCACTTTTGGGATCTTTTAAAATCAGACATCTTTAACATTTTTTAGAACCTCCACTCCTCTAGTGACCCAGAATTTCTAGCACCAATTAATCAAACATTTATTGCTTTAATCCCTAAAAAGAATGGTGCTCTCCTTATCAAAGAGTTTAAACCAATCAGTCTATTGAACAGTATATATAAGATTATCACTAAAACTTTGGCATCTAGACTCTCTCCTTTGCTGAATTTGGCAATTGATCAATCCCAAAGTGCTTTCTTGGCTGGTAGATCAATTAGAGACTGTTTTCTTGTTGCACAAGAGACTCTGCACTACATGAAAACATCAAACATTCCTGGATATATTCTAAAGTTGGACTTTGAAAAGGCATTTGATAATGTCAACTGGGATTTCTTGTTGGATTCCCTTAGTGGACTTGGTTTTGGGTCTAAATGGATATTCTGGGTTAGAATGTGTATATGTACTGCAAAATTCTCTATATTGGTCAATGGTTCTCCCAAAGGCTTCTTTGGGGCAACTAATGGGTTAAGACAGGGGGATCCATTATCTCCATTACTATTTATAGTTGCCACACACATCCTAAATTGTATGCTAAATCTGGCGCTGGCTAACAACTTAATATCTAGTATTAATTTCCCACATAGGGGACCGTCTGTGATCAACATACAATATACTGATGATACTCTTTTGTTCTTATCGGATAGTAAGGAGAACATAATAAATATCAAAAGAATCTTATGTTGCTTTCAATCATGTTCTGGGTTAAAAATCAATTTCCATAAGTCTTTGATTACTGGTATTGGGGTGAGTCAGAACTCAATTGCCAGCTCTTGCAATATTCTAGGCTGTGGGACAGCTGAATTATCACTAATGTACCTTTGATTACCTTTACACTATAGAAGGGCCACTTATAGAGACTGGACCCCAGTAGTGGAGAAGATCTCAAATAAATTGTCTCTTTGGAAGGCAAAACATTTATCCCTCGGTGGGAGGCTAACTTTGTTAAAATCTATTTTATCAACAATCCCTACTTATTATCTGTCTGTTCTACATTTGCTTACTAAAGTAGAGAAGAAAATAGATAAACTTAGGAGTAGATTCTTGTGGAATTTCTTTTCTTCAAACCATAAAGGCTTACATCTAATCAAATGGGCAACATTGTGTAGATCACAAAAACAAAAAGGATAAGGGATTATTAACTTAAGAAATTTTAATTTAGCTTTGAAAACCAAGCTACTCTGGCAGTTACTTTCTGACAATTACCATATGAAATGGAAAGACCTTATTAAGGTCAGATACCTTGATAAAGTCTGGCCTGGTGCTTTATTGAACTCTTCTGTCAGTAATTTCTCTCCTCTCTGGCAATGCATGAGAAACTGTTTTGATATACTTAATTGTTTTACCACTTTTCATGTCCAGAGTGGCAATAATACACTATTTTGGGAGAATAAGTGGTGGAATGGGGTCAAACTAAAATTATTATTTCCTGGGTTATTCTCTATAGTCAGATTTAAAAAAGCATCTATAAAGAAAACTATGGATCTCTATAGGACTGACTTTAATAAATTATTTGATCAATCCAAGATTTCCTCAAGTGATTATATAACACTACAATCTCAATCAGATCTGCTAGTCACTTTACTGCAAAATCTAGCTTTATTACCTGGTGGGGATATTCTGATTTGGTTGCCATCCAAAGATAATGCCTTCTTTGTTAACTCTTGCTATAAAATTTTAAATGATGGTGGCATTCGTTTTTCCTTATATTGTAGTATATGGAAAAGCTGGGTATCATTAAAAGTAAAATTGTTCACTTGGTTGGTTTTAAATAACAAGAATTTGACCAAGGAAAATTTAGCCAAAAGAAGGTGGAATGGTCCTGAGTCTTGTATTTTATGCAATATGCATAGAGAGACTAATACCCATTTATTTATAAACTGCTCATTCATCTGACATATATGGAGATTTTTCTTATCTTCTGATTCATATCCTGGTTATTTTAAAATTGATGATCTATTCAATTCTGCACCTCCACTTCGATTCAAGTTAAATAAGCATGGTTGGGCTGTTTTGCTCCAAGTCATCCTTCGGCTGACTTGGAAGGAAAGAAACAATAGAATTTTCAGAAATATTCGCAAGTCACACATTTTAATTCTTTCTGATATCATTGCTCTAATGCAACATTGGATAGAAACTCTTGCAATAGGGTTCGAGAAAGAAGGAAAGAAGAGCTTCTCCAATCTATCTCTTCCATGCACAACGCATGGACCGTGGATCAAGCCCCCAACATCCCTTCTTCTTTTAGAGGTTCCTTTGAGGCTTTCCAGCCACAACATTCTGAACCTGACTCTAATATTCCTAATGCCACAGGAGATGGAAATGAAGGATAAGATGGCCTGCCAACTTTGCAATTTACTATTTCTGATTTTCATATGCGGATGTTATTATAAGGTCATGTATGATATTGGCACGAACTATGCCTTGGATTTATCTGGAATTGTTGGTTCATAATTTTGGACATGATTATCCCTTGGTGGTGGTTTTCATAGCCAAGGGACTCTTATAAATATAATCTACCGTTATCACAAAAAAAAACTTTTAACAAAAAATGACAATAACCCTTTTTTTTGTATCAATCTAGGAATGAATATCACATCACTCTGAAGATAAAATATTTTAATAGCATATGTTTGATGAAAGCTTTTCCTTAAATCACATCATTCTAAAGTGATTAACTCATAATTCATGTATATTTCATTCCTATATTTGTCTATTTTGTATATAAATAATATTACTCGAGGTATTTTATACAAATTTTGTAGAACTTGAGGACTTAGAAAGAATCTACGAAAAAAAGGGAGAAAAAAATAATTGTGCCAGAAAAGAAGAGATTTTTGTATAGAAAATTCTAAAGCTACGTCAAGAAGTCAAATACACATTTTCCATGTACCTAAATACTGGTAAAATATCAGTTAACCTGTGGAAAACGTCAGAGAAGATCTTGGATGACATGGACGCCTTCCAAGTGCCTAGATGCAGATCCGACACCTCCCAGACGCCCGCATCAAATACATTTGACTCTGACGTAAGCAAGTCCTTGTAAGCTTATACAAGGACCTCTTATGTAGATCTATGGAGCTGTCATCTAGGTTTTAGACTCTTTTCTCTTCTTGTATTTTAAGGGAGATCTAGAAGATCATCAGTGTAATCTCAGGTTCCTTTCAATAAAAAATTCTTTTTTTATTTAATTATGTCTTTTATTTCTCCTTCTTCCTCTTTTATTTTAATATTTTATGTTATCATGTTAAGTTAAATCTCTCTTTATATCTAGAGTTTTTGAAGTTAGATCTAGGATATGATTGTAATAGTTAATCTCATCTCATCTTCTATGCTTCATGATTATTGTCTCTTTCTAGTTATCTACTTTTGCAATTATATTTCGATAGATCATTGTTAATCACGTATTCTCATGATCTATACTTAATGATTATTGTTTAGAAATAAGAAACATTGCATATATCGTTTTATCTTGGTATATTATGCTAGCATGCATATTAATAGATCATTATAGAATCATGTTTCTTTATGATTTATTCTCGCTATTGACATGTTAGATCTTGATATTGTATAGTAGGTGTTTCACCTTCATGCATTATTCTTGTTTAATAATAATCCTTGATAATTAGAACTTGTTGCAAAAGATGAGATGAATTAGATATTTACATGATCCACTATGATATAATGAATAGAAACTCTAGATGTGTTTTTATTATCGATAATCTCTTTGTGATTCCTTCCTTTTAATTAACTTTAGATATAATCTATTATCAACTCTCTCAATTCTTTTTTTTTAATAATCGATAATAAATCTTTGTTTCTTAAATACTTTTCTCTGTAGAATCGATCCGTATTTGCAAACGTATTACTCTGGACACCGTGCATTTGCTGTAATTAAAACGAACACATAATAAAGCTAGAATATTATATTTAAAGTGTATGTTTTATGACAGTTTTTTTCTTCGAGTAACAGACGTACAAAAGCTGAAAGAACAACTATAAGGCATGGGTTAACCATTTGTCTCAATGCTAATGTTTGTTACATTTAGAAATTAAATTTAGAGATTTTTGCATTTCGTTTTTATGTAATTATCATGATATTGCTTGTGAGTTCACTAGTTGAATGGAAAAATGGATTGTTAAACTAAAGTGCATAATGGTTTTAAAATTGTCGACAAGAGAAGTGGTCTTAGCAACACAGAAGTTGACTTGCACCAAAAAGTATTAAGTTCTAAATAATTCACCCAGTGCATGAAAAATTAAAATGAAAAATCATGTATGAACTATAGTATTGTCGATGAATGTAGCATAAAAAAAAATTCCCTTTTCATTCCACTTAAAAAATCAGTATGGACTTCAAGGGTTTTAGTGGAGAAGAAGAATAATAATAATAACTACTTAAACACAAAACAATATCAAAAAATTTCCCTTTTCATTTCACACTCAAATTCAAAGTCTAATAACTTTTGATCTTATCAGTACAATGTATAGAGGAGGAGAAGGGGGACTGGAGGAGGAACTACCAGTGGGAGGAGGAGGAGGTTGTGTGGCTATGATAGAAAGCAAGCGAGAGGAGGAGGAGGTTGTGCTTGGTAGGAGGAGGACGAGGCTGTATTGGCAGGAAGAGGATGTTGTGCCTAGTGGTGAGCAGGAAGAGGAGGAGGAGGTTGTGCCAATGGGAGGAGGAAGAGGTTGTGTAGACGGCGACAATGGGTGATGGCTACGCAATGAGATGGAGAGACGAGAGTGTTGGGTGAGAAGGAGAGATGAGAGGAGTGAGGCTGCGTAAGGAAGAAAGAAAGGGGGAAAAAAGTTCTGCAGATGAAGATTTTAAGGTAGACTTAGCAAAGACATGTCCTTGTTAGATCCAAAAGCTTGTCCTGCATTTAATTTCTGAATATCAAATCACATTCTAGAGCATATTTCTAACTGAAAGCTAAAAGTCTAAACACCCAAAAAAACCTAAGAAACCAAGCCACTCATCAGATCCTTCTTCTATGTAACAACATAGATGAAGTCCTTCCCCTAAACACCAATTGATGTGATGGAAGCCACCACGATCATTTTGAAAGCATACTCCACACATAGAAACCACACTCAAATAGTCAAAAATTCAACATCAAATCCTTCCAATTTCAGGCAGTCCAATGATTAGAAACCAAAAAAGGTTAAAAAAAAATTTGATCTAGCATCAAACTTTTTAAATCACAGAGCCATAGGTTTCTTCGATCCAAGTCTAGGGAAGGAGGAGGAGGAGGAGGTTAGAAGACACGATGTCCGACGATCACTTGACAAATAGAGAAGGAGGACGAGGTTAGAAGGTACGGCAAGGTTAGAAGTCAAAAAGGTTGAAACTTTGCAAATCACAGAGCAATAGCTTTCTTCAATCCATAACTAGCGAAAAAAAAATGAGGAATGGCAAGAAGTGGCATCGAGTACATGGTTAGTGTTGACTTGAGAGGAGAGAGGGAGAAGTGGGGCGAGGAGAGGAGGAGGTGGAGGAGGAAAAAGAAGAAAAGAGAGAGGAAAATAGAAAAGAAAAGGTGAAAATGTTTTCAAACGAAAAAGCTTGTTGCTTTGCCGAGACACTGACTTTATAACATATAAAGATGAGATGGTCTCACATGATTTAACAAATAATATTTCATGAATTGTGAAAGAACACAACTTCAAACAAAATTCGATACAAGCCGACCGCACAGAGGGGGCCAACTAATCGACCCCCTCACTATTGTGGTGGGGACTCCAGTGCTACAGTAAGGAATCACTGTGCGGTTGACGTGTGTTTTTCTACCCAAACAAAATATATATGATCGACAAGATATGGGTATCTGGTATATTATATTTTTTGAATCAACATTTTACAATATTGTAGAAATATGGACAAGTTGGTTGTTTTGGATATATATATATATATATA
>JAMKQA010007412.1:0-11503 GCA_024699735.1 Posidonia australis | reverse complement strand
TTAAATATTGAGATATAAAAGTTGTCCTTAAAATGCTAAAATGAGGACATGTCCTTAACTGAACTTTTCCCTATATATATATATATATAGAAATATATCTATATATATGTGTGTGTGTGAGTATATATATATATATATATATATAAACAATAAAACATCTTAATATAGGATCAGGGCCTAGATCGGCAGACCAAAATGGAACGGTCAAGCCATCGTGGGCTCAAGGCACCAGATCGGCAGACAGAAGAACTATACGATTGATCGAAATCCCATACTTCGGCAAATCGAAAACGACTAGTCGACCAAACTAGGAGCTTTGTCAACACCCACGACTTCTAGAACGGCAGACCAAATGAATTCATCTGACCAAACCATGGCCCAATGGGACAATCTGTAGCAAAAATGGCATATTAAAATAATTCAGCACGCCGAACTAGGCGACAGTAGGGCACCCTGAAATGGGACCCAAAACATAATCCTGCAAACCACCCACACAAAGCATGCAAGTCATATATCAAAATGAAGATCTCGACAAGATCTTCCAGACCAGACAAGCAACACAGATATCCATCAAACGGATCTTGAGAAATCAACCGAAAACACAAAGGGGACACTATTCACCCTACACAATCAATACAACCATAAATCGCCCATAAATGCACAATAAATGCAATAAAATTTACTACAACTACGAGCACACTATCATGGCCCTAGGAATGTGTGACACCTGGACCTGATTATCTATTTTTAATTGTAAATCATGTAATTAATTGTAATATTTGACAATAGTTTATTAATAGATGATTTGATATTGTGGTTGTTGTTGGTGTGTGTGTCTCTCTCTGTGTGGCTGGATTGATGGTTTCCCTAATCATGTGGTTTGGTTTGTGTTGTGCCTGTCTGTGTGTGTGGGACCCGGGTTGTACCTTGGTCAACCCAAGCACAATGACACTATGTTATCACGTGTTGTCTTCTTCTTCTTCTTCTTCCCTTTTCTCTCCTCACAGGCGCCTATAAGCGTAGCTGGTGAACCCTACGTTGTCCCTTCCTCGCTAGAGATGGTGGGGGAGCAGAAGGGTTGACAGGATCACAAAGAGGGAAGATGATAAGAGGAGAGGAGGAGGAGAGGCTAGAGGCACGAGTAGTGGGAGTGAGGCGTAGGCGGAGAAGAAAGGGAAAACTGGAGAGGCCAGAGAGGGAGTGCAACCATGGTGGTGCGTCGAGGGTTGAAGGCACGCCATGTGGAGGGAGAGAGCTTGTAGGAGTTGCGTGGGCTCATCGGAGGAGGTACGCGACCCCTCCCTTCCTCTTCTCCCTTTTGTTTTAGAAAATCGAATAAATGCTTGAAAATAGTGTAAAATGCATGTAAAATCATGGAAAAATAGTAGGAATGATAGAAATAATGTGAATGGCATGAATATGTAGAGATTATGCTAGGTAGGGTGAATTTTGTGGATTTATGGTCGAATTTTTGGTGCATGCTACAGTAGCCATGTAATGAGCTTCATGTCTTTAATATTTTATTGTGGAAAGCATGCTTAATGGATTAGTGAATGGTTTGAGGGGTTTTGAAGTAAACTTGGAGGTCTACACCCCATGATTTATTCATGATTTATGTGATATGTTTGTTGGGTCCGTCAGAGGTCCCAATTTTGGTAAAAATATGGTTAGGGCTCAAGGGATGAATTCTGGAAATGGGCATTTCGGTATGCCGAATTGGATTCATCATGTCGTTTTGCTGTCAGTATTTGACCAAAGACTCGAAATCGGTTGACTAAAAAAGTCTGGTCTTCCATTTCTGGGGATTTTGGTCAATCGAAGGTATTTCGATTGACCGAAACAGGAATTTTCGGACGACAGAATCACAAATTCGATCGACCGTTCTGGGTGTTGATGCTCAGTTTGGTATATCGATCTGGTTCGATCTACCGAACCAAAGCCTTGAGCCATATGATTAAGTGTGCATGAAAAATGATAAATAAATGGTTTTGAATGGATAATGGGTATATATTAATAAAGTTTTCCCCATGTGGATGACATGGAGGAATATGGAATTCAAATGAATAAAATTAAACATGGTTTTGGGCTTGAGGCCCCAAAGATGAACAGAAATTGATAAATGTTTGGTTTAATGTAGTTTTTGGGCATGAGACCCAATAATGAATATGAATGCATGGTTTTATATGATTTTGAGCCTGGGACCCAAATGGAGGGTCGTGTTTGCATGGAAATGATCTCCTGTAAAGAAAAGAGAATGTGTCATGGTTTTAAAAGAAAGCTCAAGAGTTTTGAAAAAGAAATGATAATGTGTTGTGAAACTGCGAGGGGTTAGTGTCGACAATGTGGTAGGAGTATGAGACTTCAATGAAACTATTTGTCAGATATGACCATGGTTGCCAGTGTGGGACCACGAGGGGTTTGTGTCGGCAATTGGTATGAGACTGATTGTTAAATACGACCATGGTCACTGAGTTTGAGACGGTGTAGGCTGAGCTTGGGTATGTGAACCTAGATGTTCGGGTCACCGATGGGACATCAGAAAAAAACGTATCCTCATGCATATGAAATAAAATTAAGGCATGTTGGCCAAGGCAGTGTCCTTCCTCATTGGGAACTTCACCACGATAATGCACAGAGGTAGGGGAAATCGTATCCTCATTTACTGCTTGTATGCCTAGTTACCTCTAATCAAGGTAACACTAATAAGAAAAGTAGAAATAAGATGTGTGGATTAGATAGAATTAGACCTATGCCTTGTCTTCAGATTCTAGCAACAAATGAGGATTATGTTTTAACCAGTTGCCAGCCAATTATATGGTTTTGTTTTTGAGTCCTGCGAGGTGTTGTGTGTTAGACTGGATCTGGTCAAGAATGTAGATTTCTTGGAATACATAAAAAGGTTTTAATGATGCATAAATTGAAAAAAAAGAAAAGAAAATGTGAGCTTTTGAAAAAGGACATGGTTTGGGATGGAGATTCCAAATGTTTTAAATAGAAATGATGTTTTGAAATGGATTTTGAAAACTACGTTTTGTAATAGTCTAGGCTTGTGTTTTCTCGATGTTTTACCATGGTTTTCTGTGTAGGGTGCGTATTGGTTGACTTAGATGTCACTCACGTGTACTTTGTTTGGTTTCAGGTGGTGTAGTCCAGTTCTTGTACCCGTGTAGGAGCCACTAGTCGCACATTGTTCCTAGAGGTGAGTTTTAGTTAATTGCATTTGTATAATTAATACTATAATTATTGTTATTGCTTGTGATACTATAATTTAGGTAACATACCTAGGTTGGGGGTGTTATAGAATGAAATCAGAAACCAAAAGGAAGCCTGCGGGGTGTGTACCTCACCGAAGGCGCAACGGCGACAAGCGACGAATGGCGGCACACCTCCCCCTCCCCGGCTACGAGCAGCTCCTCTCTCCTCCTCCTTGCTACGGCAATGCAGTGGTGGCAGCAGCATCCCCCCTCCTCTGGTCATCTCTCTCAGCCCTCCCGCTCATGTCTCCCTCACTCCCCCATCTCCTCTCTCTCTCTCTCTCTCTACCCCCTTCCTTAAGAAGGAAACGACGAAGAAGAAAAAGAAAAGGAAGAAGTGGAAGGAGTGGGGCCTAGGGGAGAGAAAAAGAAACAAAGAAAAGAAAGAAGGGAAAGAAGGAAGGAGAAAGCCTCGAGCATGAAACCCAACCACGCGACTTTCCACATCCACATGGCTCGCATTAGCAGAGACCAACCACCTAAGCATGCCAACTAAACTCCGTGGCCTAGAACAAACCCACAAAACTCCTACGAGGGCCAGCACAACACCCGAACCACACAACACCAATGAGCCAGAAGCCCACAATCCTGGTGTATGACACCATTGAACACATGTCCAACATTGGACATTGGGGCCCCCAACGATCAACACACCTGAATCCCACCTTAATTGTCTGCCTAAAACACCACTTTTAAAACTAGGTCATTACAATTAGACACATGGTCCTCCTATCCTTTGGTATACTCACATTGTGAACTATCTTGCCACAAATGTTGTCCTTGACCACTAGCCCAAACAAAAAAGAGATTGGCTCTACTCCCAAGTTAAGCACTTCCATTTTAATGATCCCTATCTATTCAAACAATGTCTAGATCAGATCATTAGGAGGTGTGCACCTAATAACGAGTGGCTTAGTGTCCTTTCATTTTGCCATGACCAAGCTTGTGTAGGTCACTTTCGGTCCAATAAAAATACTGCTAAGGTTCTATAGTGTGGATTCTATTGGCCCACCTTATTTATGGATGCTATTGAGTACTGCTCTCATTGTACTTGTTGTCAACAAATGGAAAACATTTCACGAAGGGACATGATGCCCCTCACCAATATCCAGCTTGAGCTTTTTGATGTTTGGGGCATGAACTTCATGGTTCCTTTCCCAGCCTCTCAAGGATATCTATACATCCTTGTAGCTATTGAATATGTGTCCAAATAGATCGAGGCCATCCCATGCAAAATGAATGACAACAAAGTGGTTGTCAAGTTCCTTAAAGAACACATCTTCTCATATTTTGGCATACGTCGTGCAATTATCAGTGATTGTGGGACACATTTCTGCAATCGTGCTTTTGAAGCCTTGCTGAAGAAGTACAATGTCACTCCTTACCACTCACAAACCAGTGATCAAGTAGAAGTGTCTAATCGATAGATCAAGCAAATTCTAGATAAAACAATTAACAAGAATCGTAAGGACTAGTTCGAGAAGCTTGTGAACGCCTTATGGGCTTTTAAGACTACCTTCAAGACCAATATAGGGATGTCCCCTTACTGAATGAATTACAGTAAGACTTGTCATCTTTCGGTGGAGTTAGAACATTGAGCCTGATGGGCCCTTCAACAACTTAATATGGACGTGATAGACACAGGAAATGTGAGGAAGCTCCAACTATCTGAGTTGGATGAGCTTCATGTTGAGGCATATGAAAATGCTTGGATCTACAAGGAAAAGACTAAGGTCTTTCATGATAAACACGTCTTGCACAAGACATTTTGAGCTTGATCAAAAAGTCTTACTATACAATTCACGGCTACATCTCTTTTTGCTTAAACTACAGTCTTGTTGGACTGGACCTTTCATTGTGAAGGTTGTGCACCATCATGGTGCCGTGGACATTGAAAATCTCACCCATGGTGAGACTTTCAAAGTCAATGGTCAACGCTTAAAGTCTTTTCGAGAGATCTCCTTTGAGGACGAACATGTCTTATATTTCCAGGAACCTTTTTACATACCTTAGTATGTTTTACTCTTTTTAAACAAAAAAAATGAAAAAAAAGAATCAGATAAATGTCGCTACATAAATCTGATGAGTCGGTGTCTTGTGCTTTCTGGATTTCTATACCCTCTTTTCCAAAAGTATGTCAGAGGGTATGTTTTCTTTTCAATTGCTTTCGATACATTGTCTACTACTCTAGATCTGGTAACTTCTTCCTCTTAATATTATTCATCAACATGCAATGTGGACATTGCATGATCTAGGTTTGGAGGTATTGGTAGTCTTTTGTATCAAATTGTTGTGCTCAATAAAAAATTTCAAAATAAAAAAAGATTAAAAAAACCTTGTTTTGTGACTAATATAGGATGAAAAACTAGGGTTTGGTGGATTAAGTGCAATAAGATACAAGGAAACACTTGAGTTCGATCAAGGTGGAAAGGTACTTGATTAAGGGACTCAATTGATCATTAGTGAAGATTCACCTATGTGAGATATTCTTAGCCCTTGATTGCCCTTTGAGTGATCTCTTTTGCATAAACTCCAAGTACAATGAAGAGCTACTTAAACCTCTCTTCTTGACTAAGGATTTTCTAGTTTTTTTGTCTCTAAGGATGACATCAGGATAGTAATCTTTGACTTGTAGTTTGATCTTGACTAGTGCACTTAGCTTGAAAACAATTAATAATACCATCCATCGCTAAATCCATTCTTTATCATCATTTAACCATCCATTCATCGCATATCACCTATTATTACATTATTATGAGAATAAGGACAGAAAAATAATTAAAGTCCAAAGTAATCACCTTTGGTGTTGCAATTCAAAAAAAAAAAAGGAGGGAAAAAGGAGAAAAATAAAAAAATGAAAAAAAGGGAGAAAAAGAAGAAATAAAGAAAAGAAAAGAGATTGTGTTTTTGAAGAGGTTGCACAAAAAGGACAGAAATATTCTTAAGTCTTGTAATCATTCACGCCATCATTATTTCCTTCTGTCTTTCATCTATTTTATCACTTCATCACCACCACCAACACCATTGCATCATTAATTATTTAGAAGTGTGCCATGATAGAAGGAGTGCGAAGACTTGGGTTCTACTTCATCCTTATTAAAGAGACCTATTTCCTATTTCAAAAGATCATCTCTTTTGTAGTCCATGCTTAATTGACTTAGTGTGAATATTTCTATTGTTCATACACTTGGGAGAAGTTTTCTGTCTGGGCCTAATGGGCTTGTGTGGACCTAATGGGGCTTGTGTGGGCCTAATGGGCTTGTGTGCGCTCTGATGGAGTTAGGGTTTAGGAGTGGTGGTTGCAACCAGAGCATCTTCCAGAGGAGCCTGCCGCCAAGTGACTGCAAAATCGAGGTGTCTACACTTGGTGAGGCAAATCAAAGCAATATGTTGTCATGTACATCCTAAGATCAGGTTTTCTAAAAGGGGAAGTTAGAACTCAAGGGGAAAAGGAACAAGTTTTCATATATACTTGCAATTAACCACCCTACCTAGGTTGTGTATTCCTTTGCTAGTTGTTTTGCTTAGGGACTAGCAAAAGATTGGTTTTGGGCTATTTCACATAATGATAGTAGGACCCTGGTGAGGCAAATCAAAGCAAAATGCTGTCATGTACATCCTAAGATCAGGTTTTCTAAAAGGGGAAGTTAGAACTCAAGGGGAAAAGGAACAAGTAATCATATGTACTTGCAATTAACCACCCTACCTTGATTGTGTATTCCTTTGTTATTTGTTTTGCTTAGGGACCAGCAAAAGATAGGTTTTGGGGTATTTCACAAACCTAATTATCATATTTATTTGCATAAATATATGTGCTTTCGAACTAATCCTTTTAGGAATTAATTAAAAGCATTCAGTCAAAGCAAAACCAACAATTTGATGTAATTTGTGACTTCTAGAGGATCAATTAAATACCATATGAAATCAAGGATTGAGATTTAATTTGAAGATCAATGGTTGAGATCAATGATGAGGAGATGAGATAGAAGAAAAGGCAAGAAAAAGGAAAGAAGTGTGCAAGGTTAGTTTTCCATCACACACTCTCCTTGGCCACCTCACACAACACATGTATTTTAAAATCAAGCAATATATTAAAAGATCATGTTCACACCATCAGAGTTATTGCTATCCAAATCAAGCAAGATATCAATCTATATTGCATCACACACTCTCCTTGGCCACCTTACACAACACAAGTTTTATTAAATCAAACATGATATAAAAAGATTATATTCACACCATCAAAGTTGCTGCCATCCAAATCAAGCAAGATATCAATTAATATTGGTTGGCCAAATTCAGAAACTATAGCCTCTCCTACTGCCCTCCAAATCATGCAAGATATCAACCAATATTGGCTAGCCAAATTCAACAACTATAGTCTTTCTTGCTGCCCTAAACATGATAAGGAGACAAATCCGTAGCAAACAAGACAACTACAATAACCATTCTCTAACCAACATTGGCGACCAAAGAAAGGAAAGAAGCCAACACAAGGCCAGCTAAGTATAACTCCCATGCTACCCCGTTTTCTATTTAAAGACCCCTTCTCTCAACAAGGAGGGGACAAACTCTCTTGTGCAACTTAGGATATAGGTTTTCTTCTTGTTTTTACTTTCATGCAAGCTTTTTAATTTCCAAATTCGAGCAATGATAATGAAGTTTTCTCTTTAAAGATTTCTTGTTCTTCTTCATCTCTTCTACCTCGTTCTCTCACTTAGTTGTTGTCTTTTATTATTAGCTTAGATTTAATTGTCTTATTACTTTCATAACTTAGAATATTTTTGTGTAGTCTTGTTTTTCTAGCTTCTATCTTATTTCATTAATGTAATCAACTTCTCCTCCTCCTCTACTTCTTTACCCTCTCTTCCCCTTGCTCTTGTCTTTTAGTTGTTAGTAAGGTCACTTGTTTTATTCAGTGTTGTATTCTTCATCATAGGATTGTAAACAACAACTCTCTTCATCAATTTACATTCTTCTTTGATTGAGTATTTACATCGAGGTTCTGAGAATTGAGACCAAGTCTCTATGGTTCGACTCCCACTTGCCCTTGCTACGTGTTGGCATCATGCATTTGTAGATTTAAAGTTTCTTCGAATTTACATCAAATAGTAAATCTACTATGGATGATGGTGCTATGTTTATTGTCACAAAATTTCTTTAGACTGTCGCTAAGTAAATATTATGTGGTGTCGGTAGCGAACTAAGCACCCATGCCTTAGAATGGTCTATCTTTATTTTAGCTTTCACCACATTATACTTAGACAGGCACAAATACAAGCACACACAAACACCAAAGGGAGAAGTTTCGGGAAGCATCCCTTTTCTATTTTTCCTTAATGGAATACAATATAAGAGAACACACTTGCTTGCCTATGTTTTGTATTTTCTCCCTCTCCTGTACATGTGTTTATATACACAACACCAACCCAAAAAAATCAAGACACGCTTTGATTGTCACATTAAGTCTCAGTCCGTTACATGTTTGACCAATCCTGCATCACCCATGCACCATCATTTCTTGGCAATTACTTAAGCATTCAGTCTTCACACCATTGTAACAGTTGTTTGACTTGTGTGTGCCACTTCTCTCAAACATGATTACTTCCCTTGACTCAACACAATGAGTCTAGACCTTCGCTCCTTTCACACTCCGATTCGGTAGCTACATGTTTGGTACCTCAAAATTTTGCACATGCGTGTCCTTTTCCCAATCCCAAGGTCTTCCACCTTATGTGCATCTTATGCACTAAACATCAGTACCAAACCAGAGGTGAGGGTGTGACAAACCTTCCTCTGCCTAATTTGCCGATGTTCTCATCGATGCCGTCTTCATGAAGTCTTGGATCAGATCCTCAAACTGCTACAGTGTCACATCCTTCTCCTAGGTAGCCTCCTCTGGGGCTTGACCTACTCACTTGACTAGGAAGTAAACTCTCCTATGTTTCCTATTGGTCCCTTCCATGTGTCAATCAAGTATAGCCTTTGCCTTCTTGTTGAAGTGTGCTTGTACTTGTGGCGGTGCTCAATACGACTTTGATTGAGCTAGATCCCCATGATCTTCGTGGAATGGCTTCAAGTGACTGACTTGAAACACTAGATGAAGCTTCAACCTTGCTGGGAGTTCTAGTTGGTAGGCCAAAGTGCCTACACACTTCATGATAATGAAAGGCTCCTCATAGTGCTACACCAACGATGGACCTCCTTTCTACTAAACTTCCTCGTGAGTTGTGGCATTAGCTGTGGAAGTTCCTTGTCCACAACTTAGAACTCAAGTGGTTTGCTTCACATATCTGCCCACTTCTTCATTTTGGCTTGCACTTGAGTGAGACAGTTCCACACTTCCTCAACAATATCCTGATGTGTCTTGGAAAACTTGTATGCCGCCAGACATTGATCCTTTATGTGCTTCACCACCTCATGTGTTGCATTGTTTGGCATCCCATTGTCAACTCAAACACACTTCGACCCATAAAGGAACTTCAGGTAGATTGTGGCAAAATTGTGCTACATCCAACAAATCCATCTAATTTTGTTGGTTGGCCAACACAAAATGCCTCAAATACTCCTCCAACATGGCATTTACTCACTTTGTTTGCCTACTAGTTTGTGGATGATTGGGGATAGACAAGTTGAGCTTTGTGCTGAGATGCTCAAATAAACTTGTCCAGAACCACCTTGTAAACCTTGCATCATGGTCACTAACTATGTTGGAAGGGAGCCCCTATAGCTTCATGACATTCTTCATGAATAGCTTGGTTGTAGCCTCCTCGTGAACTCCTTTGGTGTTTAAATGAACATTACATACTTTAGGAACCTATCAACCACCAACATGATTGATGTGAATCCTTCCACTTTCGGGAACCCTGAGATAAAATCTATGGACATGCTCTCCCATGGTTGTGTTAGGATTGGGAGAGTTATAGCAAGCCCATCATCTTGCATCTCTTAATTTTGTCTTGCTAGCACACCAAGCAAGTCTTCACGTAGAACTCCACTTATTGTTCCATTTGTGGCTAGAAATAACTTGCATTCAATAGTGCAAGTGTGTGCTCCTCTCCCAAATGTGCTGCCCATACTGAGTCATGAGTCTCTTTCAACAAAAATTGCCTTAAACCTCCTATTTTCGACACATAAGGCTTGCTTCCTTTGGCATAGAGAACATCTTCAACCCATAATTGCCTTACCATGCCCTCTCGCACTTGCTTGAGAAGGCATATGGTTGTTGCATTGCATGCAGTATCCTCTTTGATGTATGGTAATATATCTCCGATGGCTTGGCTAAGTGTGGCCACAATGTGCTCCATTCTTTAAGTTAGGCTATCTTCGACACCACCTATACGGTTCAATGCATCCACTGCCAGATTGATCTACCCCAATTGTATTGGAGGATGAAATCAAACTTAGTCAAGCACTCTTGTCATCGAGCTTGTTTCAGTTTCAGTCCCTTCTGTCCTTGAAAACAACTCGTCGCCACATTGTTGGTGTAGACAATAAACCTTGCTTTGAGCAAGTAATGTCTCCACACCCTTAAGCAATGCACTACTACTATTATCTCCTTCTTATGCATAGAGTAATGCCTCTCTGTCTCATTTAGCTTTCTACCCTTGAAAGCAACGGGTCTTCCTTCTTGCATGAGTACACCTTAGATAGCATAATCGAATGCGTCAGTCCATACTTCAAACAACTATTTGAAGTTTAGCAACCTGAGAATCGATTCCTCCATCGTAGCACTTGAGAGCTTGTCAAATGCCTTTATGCAAGGCGTTGCGCAATCCCACTCTTAGTCCTTCCTCAAGAGATCCGTGAGTCGCGTTGTGATCTTGGAATAACCCTTGATGAACTTCCTATAGTAGTTAGTGAGCCCAAGGATCGAGTGCAACTCCTCAACCTTGTTCGGTGTCTCCCAACTCGTGCTAGCCTCTATCTTTTGGGGGTCCATGCACACCACCCCTTGTTCGAAAATATGGCCTAGTAACAAGATTTCCTTTTGACCAAATTCACACTTCTCGTGCTTCAAGAAAAGCTTGTTGCTTCGTAGCTTTTCCAATGCTTTGCGTAGGTGCATGACATGTTGTCAAGATACATGACCAAAAACTCGTCTATGTACTTGAAAACTACATTGTTCATCAAATTACAAAAGGTTGTTGGGGCATTTGTAATCCCAAATGGCATGACAATGAACTCATACAATCCATACCTTGTAACACAGGTAGTCTTCGCTTCATCATCGGAGTGATGCATACCTA
>JAMKQA010007411.1:0-10601 GCA_024699735.1 Posidonia australis | reverse complement strand
GCGTGCGAGGGTGCCTAACACCTTCCTCGTACGTAACAGGGATCCTTACCCACCTCTTTTTAGTTTTCGCAGACCTGTCCTTATTGTTTGCATGATTTTTCATGTATATGGTTTTCCTTGTCTTCCATAATAGACTAGGTGGCGACTCCTGCATTTTTGCATTTTGTTTTGTTTTTCGACGTAATTTTGCCGACCGTTTCGCATCATTTTGTGATCCTCCTCGCCGGCATGGTTACAGCAACTAACATGCCCTTAGCATAAAAGGTGTATGAAGCTCAGAAGTCAGATCAGGAGGCACCAAGGCAAAAAAGATGCCTCTGCCATTGAGCCAGGCTACCTTGGGAAGTGTGGGGCACCACTTGAGGATGTAAAGACTTGAGGGTGAAGCTGTGACTGTAGGCGCGTACTTTGAATCACTGAAGTGGCCGCAACTGATTTTTGTTGAGGTCAGAGACACATTTGTCCACTGACCGGAGGCATGTATGTCCATCCACTGTCCTGAGCTATACTCCGATGGTATAAAGTAATGTGATACATCATGGTCTGTCTCAGGCTGGCTACTCTCTGTTCTGCTACTTATTGTGTCATTGTGCCTTGGCTGAAAACATGTATTTGGCTGTGTTGTCCTCAAGCATTCCACAAACAGTGTCTACCACACTTGAACTGTTGCAGAGGAATTGCTGTTACACTGCCGATTCTATAGGTCCATGTAGCTCGTACACTAACTGGTGTCCTCACTATACATGCACTTTGACCATTGAGGAGCTGAAATGCCCTTGGCTAAAAGCACTTGGCAAAAGTCCTGTTGAACAAGTCTATATGCAAATAAAAGATTGACCCAGGCAAGGCTATGATGATTATTATTATTGTAGACTCTATTATTGTGAACAATCTTGTTATTTAAGAGTGAATTTTTTGTTTGACCAAAAAATACATGCCTTGTGATTTCAGTTGCTTGTTATCTGCATTTACTGTCCTACTTGTTCACTTAGTTCGTTATATGGATCGTTTGCTTGTTTAGTTCAGTTGTTTGTTTGCCCTCAATTAGGCTGGAAAGCTGTATGCCTGTTAGAGAAGGATGACACCTTCGACTCAGCTACCACTACAAAGACTCGCAAATCATATGGTGGCTCTCGCTAGGTAGTGGTGGCACTCAAGCTCACTGTAAGGTAGTGTAATGGACCTAGCTCCATGCCAAACTCTTAAAGGTCCTGCACCTACTTTTTTCTTTTCAACATCATTGTCTCTTGTTTTACTCCCTCATAGACGTGCGGTTTCACTCTAACCTTGTTTTGGAGGTAATAAGTGCTCGATCTATTCAGGAGGCCTTTGTTGCAAGAGGGTGGGTCAGTCTCTCAAAGGTATGATTTTACTGAGCGCATACTCCAACTCCTCTCCACGGTATGGTAAGGGTAGAGCTACAACGCACAACTCTCACTCTTGTGCTGACTTCTGTCTTTGCCTTATGTCTTCTCTATTCTTTTATGCCCTTGCGAATGTATGTTTTCTTTTTTTGGCTCACACTCTCAGTCACCCCTAACATTTTATCTCCCTCTTGGAGGTGCAGGATCCTTGCGGAGCTTGGACATTTCGTCAGGCTTTGATGTTTGGTGGCTCCCTTGCTAACTTGGTTGTATAAGTAGTGACAACTGAGGAGGGAATAATCCATTCTGACAGTGGCAAGCTTTTTCAATTTTTCATCATCAGGCAGAATGTTATTGACAAGCAAACTACCCTTTTTAATTGTTCTTGATGTTTTTCTTGTTTTGTGTTTGTTTTTTTTTCTTTTCCAACTTTTGTGCTTTTCGATTTTTTTTTGTGTTTTGATATATGATGATGCAAAAAGAGAAAGCAAAAGAGAACAAAGAGAAAGGATACAACTCCAGTCCTTGTCGTTGCTGTTTTTCTGATATCATTGGGGTTCAAAGAAACTCCTAGCAGTGCTGCTGGAAATTGGAATCAAGGTAGGTGTAACAGAAGCTATCATAACCATTATTGGAACTGAGACTATCCATGTGAATGTTGAATCTGTCAGTGACATTAGGACTGTATCTCTGTTGGAGCTTACATCTGTGATGGCTGTCTCCTACTTGATCCAAGGTATTTGCATGTGCTGGGTTAGATTGGTGCATGGCAAACTGGCAAACTTTAGGGTGGACCCCCTGTAGAGGAACAAGAACAGGAGAGGCACACATGAGTGTCGCCAGACAAAACTGAGCAAAGAAAAGGAGGACAAACTAGGCAAAGGAGGAACAATAACAAGAGCGGTATACACATGTGCTGCCAGACAGAAGCAGGGGGAGTACAAGCTAGGGAAAAAAAAAGAGGCCTGATGGATTCCCCGAGAAAAACTGGGAGAGAGGGGAAAACCCCTGAGGTTCCAGTATCCTCGGAGCTTGCAGGCTCAAACACGGTAAGGTCGGCTATTCTAGGATGTGCACGTGTGTTTGCAGGTGTATGTGTGGGCTGCCTCCTGTGTGTCGATGGTGATGGCCTTACGGTCAATCAAATCCTGGACAGCATTCTGGAGAGTGTGACACTTGTTTGTCGAATGCCCACATACGCGATGGTATTCACAGAACAAGTTAGCCTTATACCACCTAGGAAGCGGGTTCGGTGGTGGGCGAATCTCCGGTAGCCGCAGGAATGGCGCAACTTTAAGAAAGATGTCGCTCAATGCCTCACTGAGTGGGGTGAAGTCTCTTTCCTTATGGCGAGGCCGTATCTGACGTTGTTGCTGCCCTTGCCAAACTGACGCAACGAGACACGCTGGTTCAACGGTGGGGTGTGGATGAGTAATGTGTACTGAACTGGATGCTGGTGATGATGAGGATATGGATATGGATGCTATGCCTCGTGTGTCAACAACAATAGTCCCACTATCGATCAAAGTCTGTATGACATCCCGCAGAGTGTAGCATTTATCAGTTGAATGCCCTAGGGCTCGATGATAATCGTTGTATACGTTCGCGTCGTACCACCGAGGGAGTGGAGTTGTTGGGAGACGTGGATCCGGGAGTCTCAGAAGTGACACAACACGAGGAAAAACAACGCTCAGCGACTCGCCCAATGGAGTGTAGTCACTTTCAACGCGACGGCCTCGTTTCTCCTTAGGTTGCTGTCCTTGTTGAGCCGATGCGACGAGATGCACTAGCTTGACAGTGGGAGGTGTGCGCCTACTGTGCGGTAACGACCTTCGTGTTGGGACTTGATCCTGATGCTGAGGTGAATTTTGAATATGCTGTGTTGTGTGTGGTGTTGAGCGCAAGAGCAACAGTTGCAGCACCGGTACAGCTTTGGGTGATGGACTCGAGAAATGTTGTACTCTCACACAACTAAGGTGTTGATTCCTAGGTGACTGTGATGCATGCTGTGACCAATGAAATTGTGGTGCAGGAGGCATGGATAATGCCCCCATCACCGAAGCAGTGTGATGCTAAGGCGATGGTATGGGCGATAAAGTAGTAGGGTGAGCCTACAATGCTATAGTGCTTTGCACTGGAATGTCAGAGGTCGAAAGAGGAGGACTCTCAACATGATCAAGAGAAAGGGCCATGCGCTCAAACCCTCGGGCCAAAGCTCTCAAGTACTGAGCTTGTTTGGCTGAAGACCCATCAAAAGATAGGTTAGAGGGCAAGAGCGAAATAGGAATGGCCCCTAAAATAGATGAAACCATAGCTGATTGAATTCCTGAAACAGGAGGGCCCAAGAAATAGGGTTCAGCTAGCAGAACTTCTGGGACCCACGTGGTTGTCACCGCAGTTGAATCAGTGATGGGCCCTAGACTGACTTGTGTTCGCCGCTATCCCGGAAGAGGAGATAAGGATCCTCCATGATTCCCAAATCGGGATGCATAGAGAGAAGAAGAAGCGGTCAAAGTGAGAGAAGGATGATCTAAGCATGGGACCCCCTTCAGAATAATAACAGGAGGCTTGCGGGTCTGCGGGGCCATGGCTAACAGCAAGCGAAATAAAAGGAGCTACGGTAAAGGACAAACGTACGAGCTTTAAGATGAACTACTGTCAAAAGTGACCAATAGCTCAGAAAAGGCAAGAGAAAACAACCACGGGAAGCCGCCCGCGACGGAGACACCTGAGCTCCTAGCTGAGGACCTCGCAACAAAGTACCTGAGAAAACAGGCAAGAGAAACAAGTATCAGAACCTGGACAACGACGCAAAGACAACTGCAGGTGATTAAGGTGGCATGAATGGCACACATGCACATGAATGCTACTAACATGCTCTCTCTCACCATGCATGTCCCCCATGGGGTTGACCATGTGGGACGCACTCATGGGTTTGGGTTTTGACTCTGGTCAGAAAAGTAGGTCCCCATTCTAAATCCTGGCTGAAGCGCAGGTAGTGAAGGAGTGGTGCATTGGTGGCCTCGTCTCCTGCAGTAGCATGGAGCTGTACCCTCTACTAGCACCGACATGACCCCAGGCAAGGGGGGACAAACTAGCAACATGTCCTATGCCAAAGCTATTGAACGAGCTTTTGTGATATGCTTTTGTGGGTGACCGAGAATAGAAGATGCATGCCCTATATGATCAATCATGTGATATGCTTTTGTGTCTTTTACTTGCGTTTTATTAAACCATAGGGATTTGTGAGCATTTGTCTCTAGTAATGCCTTATTATTTGTTCATATGAGTTTGTGTGTTTTATTTTAACCAGATAGGGAGGAAAACATGTCTCGACTCTCCTAATCATGGCAAATTTGAATAAAAGGAAAAAAACACACAAGCATGGCATCCAAACAAGTCAGACAAAAGGCATGAACATGGCATATGTTGGTGTAGTGCTCTCAAGAAGATGAATACAAGCAAGTATCGACAAACAAGGCATGAATTACGTCATGTGCATGTGCAGTGTAAAGAAGGAAAAATTGCATGCTTAGTCCAATATATACAAGCAAATAGAACAAGCAAGCAAAACATGAAGTAAGCAAACCAAAGACAAGTAAGGAAACCAGATTGAAAGCTAGAATCTGGTTATCCCCAGCGGAGTCTCCAGTTCCTGTGACCATGCCAGTGGAACACTGCACGGCTCTCCCCTACCGGATGCGTGGAAATACACGAGGAGACCCAATATGGTCACAGCAAAGATGGTGAATCCGAAGAAGAAGACTAGACTCGGAGACACCAAGGGAAGATAAGAATGGATAAGGAAAGGAGTCGCCACCTAGTCTTTTAATGGAAAGACGAGGAAAACCAAGCACACAAGAAAATCAAGAAGCAAACAAGATGCAGAAAACATGTGTGTTCCGTGCTTAAGGGATATAATGCACAAATGAATGCTGGCCGAAGAAAGGGTAAGGATTCTGGTTACACATGGGGAAGGGGTTAGGCAACATCATGCGCCCGAGAAACTCGGTCTTCCTAGGTTTCCTACATGTCAAGGGTTTACTAAATGTGTGCTTGCTTATTCTAAATGTGCATGCTAAAGATGACTAGAAAACATGCCAAATCAAAGAAAAGAAATAAAATAAAGGGAAAAAGTTAATCCGAGGGTTAAATATAGGCATTGAGAATGCCACTTTACTGTACGCCCTTGGGCGTTGAGGAAAATCATGAAAGTCGAGAAATTCTCGGAAAGCGTCTCGCAAATCAGCGGAAATTTGGATAAATCCGAGAAAATCAAATTGGGGAAAATAATCCTCTTTTCGGGACCATGTCGGCTTTGTTAAGCCTTTTAATGTATGCCTTCGGGCGACGGAAAACCAAATTAAATCAAATGACACAAAAATCGGAAATAATCCGGGAAACAGCGAGAAAACCAAGCTCGCAACGAGTCAGAAATGCATGCGCAATGTAAAAAAAAAAGACAAGAAAATTGCATGAAAAGTGCGACAAAATGTGAAAAATGCATGTGTGAGTGTAAAAATACGAATTCCAAGGGCCTTTGTGCAAAAACCCCTAATTTTGAATAAAAACTGAAATTCTGAAGCCCAAATCATTAAAAATAGATAGGAAAACACATTCTATGCAATTATGAAGAAATCTAGGGTCAAATGTGCAAATATGTGCATTTCTGGCCAAATTAGTGTTTCCTAGGAGTTAGAATGCAATTCTGCCACTAATACATGCATTTAAAGCAATTTAGTGGAAATTTAGGGTAAAATATGCAAGAAAAAGGATCCATGAAAGTTTTAGGGGCAAAATAGTAAATTTACCCTAGAAAACAGGCATTCAGTGTGAAATCTGTAAAGTGTGGGGGCTAAAATGCAACTTACCCAGAAAAACAATGTATTTAGAAGATTTTAGAGAAGTTCAGGGGCTAAAATGCAAATTAACCAAAGAAAATATGCATTCTGAAGAGTTTCAATAAAGTTCAAGGATTAAAATGCAATTTACCCAAAGAAATATGCATTCTGAAACTAGCATCCCAAAGCCTGATCTAAGATCAGAGGACACAGTGAGCTAGAGGGGAGGAGAAGAAAAAGATCTGGAGGTCTAGATCTAATCCCCAACGGTTTGAACTCTCATCCCGTCCCCCTCGCCGTCGAGGTTGCTCCGATGATGGTGTCGAGGAACTAGCAAGCTCTGGAGACCACAGTGCGGCAATTCGAGGCTCCTGGAAGGTCGACGACGCGGAGAGGAAGACTTTCCACTGATCTAGAGCGTGTTGCGACGCACGGGACTCCCGGTCAAGCTCCGACCACATGTCATCTTTTCCGGCAACGGTAACAACTTTTGGCAGCGTCTGGGGGGCACTGGGAGAGCATGACATCACTCCTGGTGGCTCTGGTGTATTGGAGGCTTGCCGTGGAGTATTTCTGGACAATCGGTGTGGCGCGGCGAGGTTGGGGACGCACGATCAGTCGCTGTGTTCAACCTTCTTCTCCAGTGACGGCGAACGTCGCGACTCCGGCGACAAGCTTCTAGAGGCTCCACGAGGTAGTGAAACGGCGCGCAGAGGGTCGGAATAGCTTGTGGGAGACCAAGGGAGGAAGACCTAGGGTTCTAGGACCAGGGACAAGCCCTGGATCAGCACCTCCACCTATATCGCCGGAAAACGGCGATGGCGAGGTCCGGGGAGCGATTCCAACCAGAGGAGGCCTTTGGCTTGATTGAAAACAATCCAGGAAGATAGAGGGTGACCTAGGAGAGCATTTCTAACAATAATTGAGGTCAAGGATGAGCGTACCTAGTCTGGCAATGGAATGGATGGTCGGAGCTCGCCAAAGATGGCTGAGAGCTCAGGTTTCTCACCTCCACGAGCTTCCTCTCTCTTCTAGGAACTCTCTGGTAGCTCAGGTTTAGAGTGGAAAGGCTTGGGGAGCTTACCTCTCTCCACTTTTGCAAAAAAACTCAAAAGCTCCAAATGTCTCCCCCCCTTCTCCTTACATAAGGGGGTATTTATAGGCCAAGCTGGTTGTTAGGGCTGGAGTGGAAGGTGGTTGGGTTAGTTAGGAAGTGGTTAGTTTGTTGGAGATTAGTTAAGAAGTGATTATGTTTGTTAGAATTAGTTAAGAAGTGGTTATGTTTGTTGGAGATTAGTTAAGAAGTGGTTATGTTTGTTAGAATTAGTTAAGAAGTGGTTATGTTTGTTAGAATTAGTTACATGAGGTTTGACTTTAGGGTTTGGGATTTGACCTAGGTTTAGGGTTTGGATTAGGGTTTATCCTAGGTTTACTGTTTTAATTAGGGTTTAACCTAGGTTTAGGACTTGGATTAAGGTTTAACCAGAATTTAGGGTTTGGATTAGGGCTTAGTTTTGTATTTAGGTTAGTTAGGTTTTTGTAGTTTGGTTTTGCATTGGTGGTTGTCAGAGTGAGGTGTGGTTATTGGGTTTGGCCTATACATATTGGGGTGTCTACACTCCCCGTCACGAACCTCCTCATGCTGCCATGCCACCTTCCTTGCCACCGGAGTGACGTCCCCATCTCCACGGCGTCCACCGTCTACCAGGGAGGTGGGTGGAGCCACCCTGACATCCTCGATCTCCTCTGGCACCTCTAGAGCATCCACCGTACTGTCGAGAAGCTCCTCCGCTCGCCGCCACGTCAACCCAATAGCCGGTTCGCCATTGCCCTCTCACCGTCGTCTTCCCTAGCACTAGTGGACATCTCACTGGAGCTAGAGGTGGGGGAGACATCCCAAGACGCCTCAGCCCTGTCCGACGCTCTGGAAAGCATCGTTGTGACCCTCCTTAGCTTCCTGGGCCATCGCCAAAGCCCTCCAGCCGTTGCACCACCTCTGGGCCATCACTGGAGGTCACATCATTGTGAGAACGCTAGCGATCCTCCAGTGAACTTCCAAGGGTAATTTTTCTGATTTAGGTCTAGTTAGTTTTAGGATTTTATTCGTAGGTCCTTAAATCATTTCTTTTAGGTCCTGTTGTTTATATTTAAGCCCTTATAATTTTAAATAACTTTCATTTCTTTATTTGTTTATGTAAGAATTGCATTTGCCTCCCTCCATGTTTTAATTTTTCATTTATGTTGCATTCATACATGTTTTCTCACATTAAAGTCCCTGAGATCAGGTTTTGTTTGTAATTAAGTCCTAAACATTTGCATCATACACCCAGAGCTTTTTTAAATTGAATTTTCCCTATGAAATTTGCATTCTGACCCTAAGACTTCATAATCACACTAATCATCATAACAGTCTAATTTTTATCACCTTTAAGTCCTGAAATTTTGCATGTAAGCCCCTGAAGTCATAGCATACAGTCAGTGAGTATAGGAAATTTGCATCTAGACTCTCAAATTAACTTCAAATCCATCATTTAGGGCTTTAATTATGTTCACACCTATTTTTGGCATTTTCCACTTATTGCATTTATAATTTTGTACTTAATCATAGATTTCATTTAAATATCATGTTGGCATTGTAAAATGATCTTTAATTCCACATTTTAGTCACATTTGCACTTTATGTGTGAATTTTGCACATTAGACCTTGAACTCTCAAGAAATTATCAAAGTGCACTTTTCACACATCTTAGTGCTACATTTTCATTTAATCCATCATCTACATACTAGGATAAAAGTCACTGAATACATTTTAATCCAGGTTGTCCCTTTTTTTGTGAATTTTACATTTTGGTACTTGTAGTTGTCCTTTATCATGTTTACATCATTTTTCTTGTTTTTAAGACCTAGTCCTTTTCATGTTTTCTTGCAAGCAACTTCTTCCTAACATTTTGCATACATTTTGCATACATTAGGCCATGCATCATACACATGTACACAGTTATTACATCTTGCTATATAAATGACCAAATTGCCCCTGTGGCACCAATTCATGCACATACATGTTAGTTCTTGCATTAAGTCATGCATAATCTTTGTCTAAGTCATTCCTTAGCATCTTTTACACATTTAAGTACAATTTCATGCATTTTGCTTAGTTTTCATATCATGTCATCTATTTTGAGCAAGTCTGCATCCCATGTGTTTTCCCGTGGATTTTTCTTTAGCCCGTTTTCAAATTCCTTCGCTTGATATTCGATTTGACTCTCTTTATTCCATATTTTCAGATTTCTCGATTTGATTTGGATTTCATTGCCTGAGGGCATACACTAACTGACCAAAAGGCCCACATTGGCCCACTTGCGGATTATTTCCCCTTTTTGATTTTTATGACATTTTCCATGATTTTGATGACTAGGGTTGATCCTACTTTTGACCTTTTTGATATCGATGTGGTTTTCCAGAGCCTTTTTCCCAAAAGAATCGTCATTTTATGTGATTCTCTTCACATGTCACCATTTACTTGTTTTGCGCAAACTTCTTTGCAATTTTTCCATCCTGATTTCTGCAAGTTTTCTATGATTCTGATGATTTGAGTTGGTTGCGTTTTTTATTCTCTTGAAGTTGGTATGATTTCCTTGGCCATTCTCACCAAAAACTTTGACATTTCATGTGATTTTCTTTGTCGTGTCGTATTTCGTGATTTCATCATTTCATGTGGATTTCTTCGTAGTTTTTGCATATTATCTTGTACATCCATCTAGTCTTGACTTGGCATTCATATTAGCATGATTAAAGCACAATCTAAGTTTAGCAAACATTCTTTCAGCCTCTAGCAAGCGAATTGGACTAGAAAGATTGAGTTTCTCCAACGTACGGGGGTGCCTAACACCTTCCCCATGCGTAATAGGAATCCTTACCCATCCTCTAGTTTGTGGACATCTGGCCTTTTCATTTGTATCACATGCATTCATCTTTTTGTGATTTGTTTGTGGTTTTCCTCATCTTTCCCTTCAAAGACTAGGTCGCGACTCCATTTTTTTTCGTTTTATCCTATCTTGCGCCTTCGCCATCTTGGCATGGCTGTAGCCTCCTCTCTCTGGTGTGACTCTGCGTCGGATCCCCGAGTGGGCATGGTCACACTGTCCAAAAAGAAATGTATGAAAAGACGATAGTAAAGAAGTTGTCCAATGTCAAAACAAAAAAAGAGAGGAAATGAAAAGTGCAGTAGAATCTGACCTTGAGCCGGAGGAGGTTATAGAACTCCAAGACAAGCCAAAATCTCAGCATAGGACACTACCTGTAGACACCCCGATTTTGAGGTGACCCAGGAATGAGTGTCCCTATGTTGCTTTGGATGCGATCAGCCCTTAAACCAAGCCCCAAACCCATTAGCTAG
>JAMKQA010007410.1:0-12789 GCA_024699735.1 Posidonia australis | reverse complement strand
CTCCATAAACATGAACATAAGACTCTTGACTTTCTTATCTTCATTTTTCCATTTCCTACTTTCAGTTTCAGAAATGTTATTTCCTTCCGGAGGTTTAGATTCAATTACATGTTCCAAATTGTCATATTCCAATGCATGTTTTATTTTCCTATGCCACATCTCATAGTTAACCCCATTCAATTTCTCAATTTTTGCCATTTCAGACGAGAACAGTTTGCTAGCCATATTGCTACAACAAAAAGAAAATTTCCAAATTTAAAATTTTGTCTCTCAACAAGAAATTTAAATTACTAACAAGAAAATTAAATTCCAGAAAATTATTAAATTTTATAATAACTTTCAAAATAATTTTCAAACAAAATTCCAGAAATTTATATAATTTCCAAAAATTAACAACTTGATGATTAACAAGGTTATAATTTCAGAAAATAAAATTCCAATTTCCCAACCTAAATCATGCAAGTATTATTTCCATTTATTAATCAGACATGCAAGATAACAAAGTGCTCAAAGGGGATTAGAGATTCTAGTGAGAGAAGCTCTGCCTTATCTCTAGAATCTGCTGACGCGTTTTCCCTCTGCACGGTATGAATTTCGGACCGCGCGGGAGGCCACTTTCCCTTCTGCACGTGGTTACGGTTGCTAATTCTCCAGCGCTGGGATTAACGGATGGATTAGTGTGAGATGTCCGACACTAATCCCTCTGCTAACCCCCCGTCGATAAGGACCTTTGGTGACTTCCTCCCTGCAGCGCTCCGGCCCTCTAGTGTGGAAGCGCCAGTGGAGGAAGGTATTGTTCATGCTCTCGAGGTGCCTCCGGGCAAACACGGGGGCGGTCCCACTCACGGCAGGGGTGGCCGTGGTGCGGGGACGCGAAGAGGACGGCGATCTGATCGATCGCATTCCCAACCCAAGCTCCGGGACCATTCCGGAGCCTCTGTTTCGGAGAAGCCTGCCACCTGGGCAGAGCAGTGCTCTGGGTCTCGCAAGGAAAACCACAGGACGCTAAGTTTCTTTCCTCCGGAAACTAGAGATGGCCTCAAAGTTGCAGTCTGCCCCCTTGAGGAGGTTGAGGACGCCACATCCAACTGGGACAGAATACTCATGGGGTATTTCATAGGATTTAAACCCTTCGTTCCGGCGCTTGCGAAACACTTCAAGCGTGCTTGGGGACTGAATGGCGATCTGCAGGTTCTCTCCAGAGGGAACGGCTTCTTGCTCTTTAAGTTCTCTACGGATCAGGACCTGGAGCACGCCCTGGATGGTGGTCCGTGGTTCATCAGAGGGAAGCCACTCGTGCTGAGGAAGTGGTCCATCGACTCCAGATTCGAGAGGGAGAAACTGTCCAACATTCCGCTATGGGTCAAATTCCCAAAGCTACCACTCCGGTTTTGGTCCCCCTCCCTCATCAGCCGAGCAGCAAGCACCCTGGGAACGCCATTATACATGGACGAAGCCACTGCTAATGGGTCTAGGGTGGAATTCGCGCGTGTCTGTATCGAGATCGACGCGCAGTTTGAGTTTCCAGATCATACTCTAATGGAGGTTAATGGTGCCCAAGAAGCCATCCCCTATGACTGGATTCCTAAAACGTGTACTGAATGCCATTCCTTCGGACACGGTCAGGGTGCATGCAAGAATCCGAAACCTAATGATCTGGATGCCACTCCTCCCACTCTGGTGCCCTCCTCTGGGCTGGAGAAGGCTGAGACGGCTCCTGGAAGCACGTCCTCTCCCCATTCTCCGGTCAGTATGAGGCCGACCACCCTGTGCACTGAGATAATCCTTGGTGGGTATGTGGAGGAGATCGATGATCGGGAGGACGTGGCCCCTATTCCTGGCATTGGGGCTGTCCCTCTGAACATTTGCCACAATGAAACAACTCCCCCAAGAGGAAGGCAGATTACCCCACCCTCCAGAAGGGGGGATAAAAGCGCCCGCATTGGGTTTTCAGTACTAGAGGCCCCAGAGGAGGAAGTTGAGTCCCTGATTCTGAGGGCGCAGCAGACGCGGAAGACAGTCCATCTGAGACTGCTTGGAGCTACAAGCAGCAATGTCCTCACGGACAAATCCAAACTTCCGGCGAGACCACCGGGCAAGCATTAATGTCTGTCCTTTGCTGGAACGTCCGAGGCTTGAACCACGGCGGCAAGCTTCGTGCGGTACGGGACTACACTCGCCGTCGACGATTTGATATCATTTGCCTTCTGGAGCATAAGTTGAGACAGAATGTCGCGAGGACCTGCGGGAGACACTGGGGTTCCTACGATTCCACTGACAACTCTGCCTCTGATCCCTCAGGGCGTATTCTGCTTCTCTGGGACAAAGCTACGGTGCTGCTCACTCCTACTGCGCAATCAGATCAATTTCTACAGCTGCAGGTCTCCATCCACTCCCTGCCTTCCTTCACTCTCACTGTGGTTTATGCCGCAAATGACTTGGCTTCCCGGAGGTTTCTCTGGGACAACCTCTGCTCTCTGAAGCCTTCAGGCCCCTGGCTAGTGACTGGGGACTTCAATTGTGTCCAGAACGACCTGGAAAAGCTTGGGGGGAGAAGTAGCAGCCACTCTGCAATGGAGGACTTCAACTCCTTCATTGGCGAGACGGCTCTCATGGAAATGCACACATTGGGGGAGCAGTATACCTGGAGCAACCTTCAGCCTGCCAACCCCATCGCCTGCCGACTGGATCGCTCCTTCATCTCTGTTGAATTCCTGGACGCGTTTGCTGGCTGCTCCACCCACGCGGGGGTGAGGAATCTGAGTGATCACTCCCCTCTGCAGATCTCCCTGCGTGGTGAGGACAACAAGCCGAAGTCATTCTTCAAATTCTACAACCACTGGGCTAATCACCCTGAATTTCTCGCCACTATTGCGGACTCCTGGCTGGTTCAGTGCAGAGGGAACCCCACTTACCAATTCATCTGGAAGCTTGGCAACCTTTGACAACGTTTGCGTCAATGGTCCTTCCAGACATTCCGAAATCTCTCCGAGAGAATTCTCACCTGTGAGACCTCTCTCACCCAGCTCTAGTTGCGGCTTAGGATGGACCCTTGCTCCTCTGCCCTGCTACAGGCTGAACACAACTTTCGTGCCCAACTTTCTGAGCTCTACTGGAGGGACGAAATGCGGGCGTGACAGCAATCTAGGATTCGCTGGCTGCGTGAGGGGGATGCCAATACAGCTTTCTTTAATGCTTCCACTAAGGCCCGTCGTTCTCGGAACCTCATTCGAATCGTGACTGAGGGCGAAACCACTGTGGAGGGAAATGCACGATTGCTGACCTTTTCCTCCGACGTTTCCATTCCCTGCTCAACCGTCACCACGACAGGAGGCCATTTCCCACCTCCATCCAGTGCGCAAGGCTCACTCCTCTCCAGTGTTCTGGGCTTTGCATGCTAGCGACCAATGCTGAATTAATGTCCACGGTCCTCTCCCTGAATCCGCATGGGGCGCCAGGTGAAGACGGTTTCAACGGGCAATTCTATCGCTGCGCTTGGACAGTCATCGCGAGTGACCTTCTCAGGGCTGTCAACAACTTCCTCAGGTCCGGCAAGATGCTTCGGCAGGTTAACCGGACGATCCTTTGCCTCATTCCCAAGACTGAGCTGCCGAACTCACCTAACGCTTACCGACCCATCGCTCTGTGCAACGTCTTCTACAAGATCATCTCAAAGATACTCGCCAACAGGCTGCGTCCGCTGCTCCATGGCCTCATCGACCATAATCAGGTGGCGTTCATCGGCGGCAGGCAGATCAGCGACGCCCTCCTCCTTGCACACGAACTCTGTCACACCCTGCACTCGTCGAGGCGTAAGGGCTACATGTGCGTGAAGATTGACCTCAGGAAGGTTTTTGACACAATCTCCCAGCCTTTCATCTGCGACGCTCTGAGGCACCATGGCTTCCCTGCTCTTTGGGTCACCTGGATCGCGGAGTGTATGTCGTACAACTTCTCCATCGCGGTGAACGGGGACAGAACCAACTGGACGACCACAAACACTGGCCTGCGGCAGGGCGACCCCCTATCGCCCTTCCTTTTTGTTCTAGGGATGCAGACCCTCACTGCTCTCTTCAATAGTGCCACCACTGCGGGCGAGCTAGATCCAATGAGGATGGGCGACCTCGCCATCTCCCACGTAATCTTCGCAGATGACCTCATGGTCTTTCTGAACGCGGACAAACGGAACGCCAGGGGGCTGAGGAGGATCCTGGTGCTGTTCTCTTCCGTCTCCGGCCTCGACCTCAATCAGCAGAAGAGTTCCCTCTTCTTTGGTGGCCTGGTGCCGCACCGTCGCTGGATCATCAACCACCTGAGCATTCCTGACGGGTCCTTTCCGGTAAAATACCTTGGCATTCCCCTTACCACCAGACGGCTCTCTACTGCGGACTGTGTGCCTTTACAGAAAGCTGTTGATGCCCGCCTTCAATCCTGGAAGGCGAAACTCCTTTCCTTCGCGGGTAGGCTGATACTTATACGATCAGTCCTCGCCGCCCTTCACACCTACTGGACTTCTGTATTTACCCTTCTGGCGAGCACTCATCGCGCGCTTGACAGGAAGCTAATGCACTTCCTCTGGTTCGGGCAGGACTCTGTGGGGTGCTCCTTCATCTCCTGGAAGAGGGTCTGCCTCCCTAAACTCGAGGGGGGACTGAGGATCCGCCGATCGGTGGACTCCAACGCCGCGCCGCGGGTATTCTGAAGCTGTTCTGGCAACTTGAGAATAAGGCGGAGGCACTCTGGGTCGGTTGGATGCGAAAGAAATACCTGAAGGACCGTTCTATTTGGAGCACCCGCCCACCCAACGCAGCGTCTTGGGCCTGGCGATGCATCTTCAAGCTTCGCGACATGGCCAGGCCTCTGTTGCACTACCGGATTGGTGACGGAAGAAGCACCCTCTTCTTCCTTGACCCCTGGGTTGACTGCCCCGAGAGGGTAATCCCAGGCCCCTCTATCCAATGTCTCCGGCATGAGCTGAGGTGCGACATCAACTGTCCGGTTAGTCGCTTCATCGTCGACGGGCGCTGGAACCTTCCGCAACCCATCACGCTCGACATGCACGACATCTGGCCATCTATCCTGGGCACCCCCATTGCGGGCGGTCCTGACTCGATCGTCTGGATTCCTACGGGCAGTCACTTCTCCTGCAATTCTGCCTGGGATGCCATCAGACCCCATGCCCCCCGCTGCTACTGGACTCCGCTGGTATGGGACTCGACTACTATTCCCCGCAACACTTTCTGCACTTGGAGGATGGTCCAGGGTGCACTACCCACTCACGATGCCCTGAAGAGGAGAGGCATCTCCTTAGTCTCTCGGTGCACTCTGTGCTTGGGCGACGAGGAGAGGCTGGACCACTTGTTCGTGTCCTACCCTTTCTCAACCTCCGTCTGGGAGCTTGCGGGTGGGCGGAGCGGCGCTTCTACCACCTCCGACCTCACCAACCTCTGGACTCACTGTGCTATGCAGGGGGACCGGAATCTCACTTCCAGGCGCTTCACTGGTGTTGTCGCGCAACTTTGGATGGAAAGGAACATGCGGATCCATGACTGTGACCACCGGAAAAAGACTGCCGCGGAGATCCTGGTTGCCTCGACCACGTGATTGTGGGAGTCTTTGCATGGGCCGGTGCTGTTCTGCTAACCAGCACGTGCCTCGGTTGGGCCGGTGGTGTGGGTCGGGGGAGGACTGTAGCGGGCTCCTTGCTGCTACACTTTCTTCCGCGACCATTGTCTGCTAAGCTCTGCCCATGCTGGTTCTGGGCCTCACTTATTTCTAGGGCTGGGCAGGTTTTTCTGGCTGCCCTCTTTTGGGCTTCTGCTCGGGCTGGACTAGCCTGTTTTTGGGTGGTTGTGGCTTGCAGCCTGTGTTGGCTGCTAATTGGGCCTACTCTCTTGGGCTTCTTGCCCATGTAATTTTGGGGGTTGGATTGTGAACCCTTGTGGCTTCCGGCTCTCGGTTCTCTTTCCCACCCTTTTGCTCTGTACATATTTTTCCTTTTATATATTTTGAGGGCTCCCCTCCTTTCTCGTGGTAAAAAAAAAAAAAACATGCAAGATAATTTAAAATTTAAAGCATGTAAATATTATTATTTAACAACAATATTACTGTTAATAATTCTTAAATATTTCAACAAAATTTAATATCAATTAATCCAAAAGAAACATTTAATATTCAATTAAATTCCTAATTATTTTAATTAACATGTACTTAAAATGTTAACTTAAAACAACCCAATTAAATTTCTAATTATTTTAATTAACATGTACTTAAAATGTTAACTTAAAACAACCCTAATTATTTTAATTATCATGTACTTAAAATGTTAACTTAAAACAACCCCCCCCCCCTTTTTTTTTATAACATGCAATTATCCCACCTCAAAAATATGTAACCTAACCTCCACCAAGTCACACGCGGAAAATGGGAGTGAGTGTGAGCGGGTGAGGGGGCACAGCGATCTGGGCTCTTGCGCGGGGAGGCGGCGTGGGGAGGCAGCGGCGATCTGGGCTCTCGTGCAGGGAGGCAGCGGCGATGCAAATCAGGGGCGTGCCTGGGGAAGACAGTGCGCGGGGAGCAGTGGTGAGGTAGCGGCGCGCGATCTCACGCTGGGAGGTCGCGACGGCACGCATGGGGAGCTCGCGGCGAGGGGAGGTTCACGGCGAGTGGGAGACAGCGCGCGGGGAGCAGCGACGGCAACGCAGAACAGGGGCGCGCGAGGGGAAGACAGTGCACGGGGAGCAGCGATGACGACGCGGAACAGGGGTGCGCGAGGGAGCAGCGGTGACGCGCGGCAAGCTCGGGCACCCCGGGGATGCAGCGGCGGTGGCGCGACGAGCTCGGGCACTACGGGGATGCAGCGGCGGTGGCGCGGTGAGCTCGGGCACGGTGGCTCTGATACCACTTGAAGGAAAAAATGGACGCCTCTACTGAGTGTTCCGGTGATGCTCGAGTGGGGCTCCGGCGATGCTCAAGCAGGAGAATCACTGTAATATTTTCTATTTTTCTCAGCTGTGTCTTCTCCTTTATTTATAAGGGACCCATGACCATCCCTCCGCCCCCCTCTAACGGCTCCCCTTTCAGCTGTTTCATTTCCGGCCATAAAGGCCTGGTAACCGCCGTATTCAACACGGCCATGAATGGGTGAAACGGTCGTTCGTTTCACCCTTCATTTGAAATGGTCTTCAATGACCATTACTGATCATTACTCACATCAATTACAGGATTAGCAAAAAAAGATACACATAGGGATGTTGTTGTTAAGAATCCTCCTCAAGCAAGAACACATAGGGATTCTTCCGCCTGGCTGAATATTCTCCGGCTGCGGGAGGTGGCGAGACCTCTGCTTCGCTACAACATCGGAGATGGTAACACTACCTATTTCTTCTGTGACCCTTGGATCCCTGGTGACACTGCTGCCATTCACCCTTCTATCACTCGTCGCCTCTGCACTGACCTACGCTGTGGGGCGAACTGCCTGGTCTCTCTGTTCATCCAGGATGGGCGCTGGGATCTTCCGCAACCTACTACTTTGGACATGCATGAACTCTGGCCTGCTGTTCAAGGGACTACTATCTCTGGTGACGTAGATTCAATTACCTGGATCCCCACGGGAGATTGTTTCTCCTACCATTCTGCCTAGGAGGCCACCCGTCCCTGTGCTCCTCCGGTCGGTTGGGCGGGTCTGGTTTGGCATAAAGGTGTGGTACCTCGTCATTCTCTGTGTGCTTGGCGGGCGTTGCGGCGTGCCCTGCCCACCCATGACATCCTTCGGCGTCGGGGCATCATTGTGGTATCCCGCTGCATTCTTTGCAAGCTGGCAAAAGAATCCCTGGATCATCTGCTCTGGTCCTGCGCCTTCTCTTCCCAGCTTTGGGCCCTGGGTGGTCTCTCGTCAGCGATTGGTAATGGTGTGATCGTTGTGCTGTCCCGGTGGGCGCAGTGCACTGGTTCCATTAGGGTGACGCTTTCGAGCCTTTTCACTGGGATCATCTACAACATTTGGCAGGAGCGGAACTGCAGATTCTTTGAAGATGGTTTCTCTCCGCGTTTTTGCTCAGGGATCCTTCGCGACATGGGCATCTAGCTATTTCGGGGATGCGTTGCATGGCACTGTGGCTCTTTCCAGTTCTGTTTGCTTTTCTGGATGCAGGCTGTTTGTCTTGGGCCTTGTTTTTGGTGGGCTTATGCCTGTTTCTGGCTTTGGGTTCTGTGGGACTTGAGCGTGTCATGGTCTCCTATTGGGCTTACGGGTTGGCACTGTACAGCTACTATTGGGCTTACTGTGGGTTTTTTGTTCTGTTTTTTGGGCTTGCCCTTACGCTGATGGGGCCTCTTCGAGCCGGCCTCTCGCTTGGGCTGTATTGTTAGGCTCTTGGTCTTTTGTTTGGGTGGGATTGCGAACCCTTGAGCTTTCTGGCTTGGCTTGTTCTCTTCCCCACCCTATGTCCCCCTGTAATTACTTTTTTCTTTTATATATTTTGAGGGTCTCCCTCCTTTCTTGTGGCAAAAAAAAAAAGGGTAGCGGCCAAGGTGGTCGTCCCAAAGATGGTGGTGGCAAGAGATGGATGTCAGACATAGAGATTCGCAGTAAAAGGCCAAGGAAGTGTAAGAAATGTGACCAATACAATGTTGGTCACGACTCTCGTGATTGCACAGGTCTAATGCCAAGTAAAAGTAAAGACATGAACGATGTAACTAATGAAGATATTGAAGAAGATGACAATGAAGAGTACTTTGATGATGACATATAAAGCTTGGTTTGTTTCTTGTGAAAGATTTTTTTTTATAAATTTCAATATGTTTTTTGTAATGAAGCTAAATCATACAATTTTTGTATTACAGTTATCTGATAATGAATTCATATTTTTATGTCATATTTGTTACACTTATGGTATATTGTTACTGTTTTAGCCTTTTGTATTACTGTTTTATTTGTTATACTTCATGGAAGATCATGCTTATAGTAGTGGTATAAGATAAAAAAACCATGTTAAACATAATGATAAAATAAATCATTTTCCTTTCACAATCAGATACAGTAGTACCGACAAAGCTAATGATAAAACACAACTTGACCAATTATATATTTTATTAATGTAATAAGATTAGTAATACTATTACAGATCAGTAATTACGAAACTTACAAATTTACAAAAAACTACAGAATCTATAATAAAAAACATACAATTTTAGGAAAGTATAAGTTTCTAACAAGTTACAATGCATGTACTATTCATCAATCAATAATAATAGGTCCTCCCTCCATACATTTTGGCAGTGTTGGGAACTTGTATGGATAGTCTTCAACAGTAGATCTGTGGAGTATTTGGATTGCAATCTCTGCTCGGTATTGCTTGATATCTTCATGTGTGAAATTCATGATGTTTCCTAAAGCAACGTTTTCAATGGCTTTCATAAGATATACTCCACAATCAACTGAAGTTTCTTTTTGCTTTGGAAAGTCCTTTACTACAACTTGATCCCAATCAATCATGTTTTTTATAAGACCCCTCTTTGAGAAGTAAAGACCAAGCCAATCACTCTTTAATCCTGTCAGAGAATTCATATTTAGTACAACAGCAAGACATCAATTTCACAATCAGAAAATTTTATTAAACAATATATTATATAATTTAACGTACCCATCTAGATATTTCAATATCCATTGGATGGCTATGTAAGGATTTGTAGTCATAGATCTTACTCTCTTCCATGTTCACTTCCATTAAGTGCCAATGGAAGTTCTCATGAATCGGTATGAGAATTTTTCTGCAATTTTGAATATTCTTTACCAACTCCATTAGCATTCCGTCCATCTTCTTCAAATTGACATCATTTTCAACATCATTCTCTGATACAAGTCCAATTATGTTTTTTTTTTTTGCCACATGAAAGGAGGGAGACCCTCAAAATATATAAAAAGAAAAATTATGTATAAGCAAAAAGGGTGGGGAAGAGAACCGAAACAGAGCCAGAAGCTCAAGGGTTCCCAAACCAACCCCCCAGGACAAGACAAGGCCCAAGGGAAGGGTCAACACAAAACCCCCAATCATACCAGGTGCGAAACAGGCCCAGGCAACCCAATAACAGACATCAATTAACGCTAGTGCAAGAACCAGAGAGGAAACAAGCCCCGGCCCAGACCGGAGGCCCACAAGCGGGCAAGCAAGACCCCCACTCGCAGAGGATCCTAGACAAAATGCTACAGGAACCCCATAAGATACGTGAGCAGAGATCTACAGAAGCATGAAAGCTCCGCCGGCACGTAAGAGACATCGAAGATGCGCTTGTTCCGTTCGTGCCACAGCCAAGCCACAGCCGCGCTGAATATAATCGACGACCTCCGGAGAGATAGAGTCGGAGTATTGCTATCCCGCAGGTTGGAACAATAACTGGTAATAGCATCCCGAAAACTAGATGCCTGAATGTAGCCCAACTCCGGTAGAAGAAGGAGCCACATCCGGGATGAAAAGTCATAGTGCCTGAAAAGGTGATCGACAGACTCCAGCGCCTACATACAGAGCTCGCAACGGGAGACGATGATCATGCCCTACGTTGAAGCTGATCGTGGGTAGGCAAACCATGAGACAGTGCACGCCAGGCACAAAAAGCAAATCGTGGAACCGCACCACACTGCCAAACAAAAGCATTCCAGGGGATAACCAGGCCCCCGTCGCGAATCTCGTTCCAGGCAGACCGGATGGTGAAACTGTCGTTGCTAGGGAGCCAGCGAACCACATCCCCCCATCCCTAATGGAAATAGCCAGGATCTCCGGCCAAAGCTCGCGCAACTCAATAGTGGTTGGAGGAGGAAGGGCCCAAGTGCCATTGAAAATGTAAGGATGAACCAGAGATCCGAGATCACCAACCAGGTCACGACGAAGAGTCTCACCCCCCCGCTCCCAGAGAGTCTCCTGATTAAGCCAGGGGTCGAGGAAGAACAAATGCCGCCTCCCGTTACCAATACTGTAACTGAGTAGAGGCTTCGCGAGGTAGCGAACGCGAAGGATGCTCCTCCAAGCCCAGGAGCAAGACTGCGGTGGGCGTGAGCACCAGATGGAACCACCCCGGAGATACTTCCTGCGCATCCACTTCACCCAGAGCGCCGAGCCATTCGTTTCCACATTCCAGAGGAGGCCAATCATACAGGCAGTGTTTGAGTCCTCTAGCCGACGAAAACCAAGCCCACCCTCACGCTTGGGGCGAAAGATGTTCTTCCAGGAAACCAAAATGCACCGCCCCTGGGATGAGCCGAACCAGAGGAAGTGCATCATCATTCTCTCAATCTCCTTAAGCACACTCGCCGGGAGCATGAAGGTGGAGGTCCAATAAATATGCATTGCGGAGAGCCCCGACCTGATTAATTCCACCCTCCCCGCATAAGACAGAAGATTTGCCTTCCACGACTGGAGCCGCCCGGAGACAGCAAGGGTAAGCGGCTTACAAGCTTCCGCAGTCAAGCGCTTGGAGTGTGGGGAAGCCCCAAGTACTTAATAGGAAGTTGAACGATGGGTAAATTCAAATGGGATGCGATCCAGCGGGCGTGCGGAGTCACCCCCCCAAAGAAGATGGAACTCTTCAGAGGGTTAATCACCAACCCAGAGGAAGAGGCAAAATTGTCCAGGATGTGCTTGAGGTTGTGCGCATTGTGCTTGTCAGCTTTGAGGAAGATCATCAGGTCGTCGGTGAAGATAATGTGAGAGACAGATAGGTTACTGCATTTTTTTTTTTTGCCAAGAGTAAGGAGGGATACCCTCAGTAGATAGGTTACTGCACTTCATGGGCTGAATGTCATTACTGTCTTCCGCACGCCCGAGAGCCACAGTGAGGCCTTGCATGGCAAGCGCAAAAAGGTACGGGGAGAGTGGATCACCCTGGCGAACCCCACGGGAGGAAGGAAATGAGGCAGAGGACTCACCATTAACGCATATGGAGAACCTAGCAGACATGCACTCAGACATCCAAGAGATCCACCTCTCGTTAAACCCCTGCGCCCGCATCACATTGCAGACATACTCCCTACTCAGGGTATCGAAAGCTTTCTATAAGTCCAGCTTAATACACATTCTGCCAATACCCCGGGAGGAATGGAGATTTTGACAGAGCTCGTGGGCGAGAAGGAGCGAGTCCCCAATCCTCCGACCACGCACGAAAGTCGTCTGGTTCACGCTGATTAGATTGGGGAGAAGAGGCTTCAGACGATTAGCCAAGAGCTTGGCACAAATGCGATATGCCACATTGCACAACGCAATTGACTTGTAGTCCTCCAGAGAAGCGGGGATATGCTTCTGAGGGATCAGACACAGCAGTGTGTGGTTCATCCGTTGAAGAAGCTTTCCAGAACAGTGGAAGTTGTTAATGGCAGCCAGGAAGTCCTCCCCAACGACAGGCCACACCGCCTTGAAGAAGGTACCGTTGAAACCATCACAACCCGGGGCACGATTAGGACTGAGGTGCTTGATCATCTTTAACACCCCAGTGCCACACAACAGTATAAGAACTACCCAAACACAATTAAAGGCAACTAAGTAGCAATATTAAAATAAATAAAGCTAACTACCCAAACCTGTGTGCGGCAAGTGTAGCTCGAAAAGTTGCACCAGAGAAGACTGCTCCTACAGCTCAACACCTGAAAACAAGGGGACAAGAAAACACGCGTGAGTGACAAGAATGCCACCCAGTACGCGTGCCAAAAACAACACCAAAAAAACAGAAAACCTTGCCAGAAAGCATCATTTTAAACCCTTATATGCAATTCTTAAAATTCAGAAAGCAATGGCTTTTCAA
>JAMKQA010007407.1:0-14007 GCA_024699735.1 Posidonia australis | reverse complement strand
AGAAACATGATAAAGCATGCTTGAAATCTTACATATGGACTGATTTATTCCATGTTTTTGTAAAGTTTTATGATAAACATGCTTGCTCTCTATGCAAAATAATCTCCATGCTAATCTATACATTTGTTTCTAGTGTAAAATCTGCATTAGTTATCTTCTTTTATCATTTCCTTGCACATAGCATTTTGCCACGCACCTTTATGTTTTTGCACATAGAAATATGCTCATGATCATCATTTACATATGTTCTGATTGCCGTTATCTAGATCATGTTTATTCCTATGCATTTTGCATGTTTTCATACATGAACCCATCAACATATTTTGGCTTTGAATACATGATTTATATGATGACTTTCGATCATGTGCGTCCACATCATATTTTCAGTTCTCAATAATGGCATGAACCCATCTGTATTAGCATGAATCACCCTATATCTCTGCTGGGGTGGATTCTGGATCAGATTGCAGTCTGATCTAGATTCCCAGGGGCGCACCACTCAGGCGCACCTGTCCAGCGCACCAGGCTGGTGCACCCAGCAGGCACGCCAGACTGGTCAGAGAATGAAACACTCGCATTGCATCTTTATTTGCAAGATTTTATCGCAGGGTTTTGAGCTTGTTTCTTTTATGACCGATTCTCTGATGTACCAAGATGTTACCTGCATGCTTTTCAGTTTTGATCAGATTGCTTTCCAACTGTTGTCTCTATTTTGATATTCAGTTCTAGGCTGAATCTGGTAGGTCGATTGCACCTTACTCCTTCGTGGAGAACCATGTGCATTGCCCCATGATCCAGTGGCCTGACTGAATCATGCATTCTTCATTTAGCATAAAATAGGTCATTGCATTTGCATTTCTCACACTTTTAATGCATGTTTTTCTAAATTTTACAGAATGATTCTACTACGTATTTTCCAGAGTGCATCCTCTGATGTTTTGGTTTAGTTTTTATTTCTGTTTTTTCCCGCAGCATGTTTTCCTGGCCCACCTAGACGCACATAGGTGGCGCACCAGATTGGAGTACCTGTCTGGCGCACCAAACTGGTGCAGTGGCCTGTTTTCAGTAGCACATAGTAGGCTTTCACAAGTTTTTGCTTGCTTTCTTGACCCGATTTGCTTCTAGGTTTTCCTTTGGTTTTCTTCCTTAATGCATTAGGAAGGCACACCTTTGTTTTCAGTAGTTTTCCTGCATTTTCGATGGCATTAGGCATATAGTAAGCAAGGATGATAAATCGCTCAAGATATTAGATCTTTGATCTTATTATGCAATATTATTGCATCAACACTTGACCCGGCACACGAGCGATATTTCTGAGCATTAGGACACACCCCCACACATCATGCACCCATATTTCGGACACCACACTCATTAGCATGGCATGGTATATCGCCCTTGGGCGTATAGCAAAGGCTGCAAAGCCGACATTCCATAAGCAAAAGAGAGACCAATAGAAGACCGATTTATCGGGCGTACGAGGGTGCCTAACACCTTCCTCGTACGTAACAGGGATCCTTACCCGCATTTCTGGTTTGCGCAGACCCTTTTTTATTTGTTCTGCATGATTTTTCATGTTTTATATGGTTTTCCTCGTCTTCCATTTGAATAGACTAGGTGGAGACTCCTGCATTTTGCATTATTTTATTTTTACCTTGGCTTTGCCGCCTTTGGCACATATATAATTGTTGCCACCCTCGACGGCATGGTTACATCATGCATTTACATAGTTTTTATCATGTTTGCGTATCAGTCCGTCCCTTTTAAGTGAGCCTGCATCTCATGTGTTTCTTTCATAGATTTTTCTTCGCTTTGTTTTCGGAGTCTCTCACCTGACATTCGATTTTGGTTCCTTTTATTCTGTATTTTCGGATTTTTCCGATTTGATTTGGATTTCATTGCCTAAGGGCATACACGAACTGACCGAATGGCCCACAATGGCCTATTTGTAGATTATTTCTCCTTTTTGATTTTCACGACTTTTTCCATGACTCTAATGACTCGAGTTGACCCCAGTTTCTATCTTTTTGACATCAGTATGGTTTTTCTGAACCATTCTTTACAAAAATATCGTCATTTTATGTGATTTTCTTCACGAGTCACCATTTACCTATTTTATTTGGATTTCTTTGTAGTTTTTCCGTTCGGATTTCCATGGTGTTTTCTACACTTCTAATGATTTGGGTCCATTGTATTTTTGATCCCCTTGACACTGGTGTGATTTTTTGAACCATTCTTTACACAAACATCATTATTTTATGTGAATTTCATCACATGTCACAGTTTATCTATTTTATGCGGACCTCTTTGCAGTTTTCTCATCTTGATTTCTGCGATGCTTTCTTCAATTCTGGTGACTTGAGTCGGTTGCATTTTTGGCATTCTTGAGACCTGTATTATTTTTCGAACCATTCTCACCTAGAACCTTGTCATTTCATGTGATTTTCTTTGTCGTGTCGTTTTTCATGATTACGATATTTTATGTGGACTTCTTCGTAGTTTTCACATACCATCTTGCACATCCATCTAGTCTTATCTTGGCAATCATATTAGCATTTTTAGAACATGATCTAGGCTTAGCAAGTATTCATCTAGCCTTTAGCTAGTGAATTAGACTAGAAAGATCAAGTTTCTCAGGCAAACGAGGGTGCCTAACACCTTCCCTGTGCGTAATAGGAATCATTGCCCATCCTTTGGTTAGCAGATACCTGGCCTTCACATTTGCATCTCATGCATTCAATCCTTTGTGGTTTTCCTCATCTTTCCCTTATAAGACTAGGTGGCTACTCCATTTCTTTTTCGTTTCATCCTATCTTACGCCTTCGCCATCTTGGCATGACTCTGATCTCCTCCCTCTAGCGCGTCTCCGTATCGGATCCCTGAGTTGGCATGGTCACAATACGAATCCTATTGTGGACATGGTGATGGACTTGACAAGTCTTGAGTTCAACTCATTTGTTGATGAAGAATCACATAGGGAATTCCAAAAGTTTATGACTTGTTAAAATGGAGGAGAAGTCGTTGTGGCTAGGTTGCAAGAATTACACAAAGTTATTAATTATGTCTAGGTTATTAGGTTTGAAGATTGACTATGACATAACAGATAACTATTTTGATGCTATGATAAATAAAATCAAGAAAATATTGCCAAAGAACCATGAATTAACAAAGAACAATTACAAGAGAAAGAATATAATGAGGAAGATGGAGTTAACAGAGATGATAATTGATGTTTACTCAAAGCAATACATCCTATACTATAAGGAACATGAGGATAATTAGAGTGTCTAGAATGCAACGAGCCTCATTACAAAAGAGATTCAAAGACACATTTACCTTAAAAGGTACTTCGTTATTTCACTTTAGCATTGAAATTAAAGAGATTATACTGTTACAAAGAAGCTATAAAAGATATGACATAATATGCATATCGTACACACTACAATGATATGAAGTATTCCTTTGATATTGAGTATTGGCGGGTCTTGAAGGAGTCCTTTCCTTCATTTATTGTAGAAAATCATAATGTTGTTACCGATCTTTCTTGTGATAGATTCAATCTACATAATAGAGGGAAAGATTACTTGTATTAGTTTATCATGATCATACCATATAATCTACCTCCTTCGATGTATAGTAAGAGGTTGTACATGTTTTTGTCTTTACGCGTTTCTGATTTAAGTCATTTTGAAAAACACATTGATGCATACTTGATGCCTTTTATAGACAAATTGAAGATGCTTTGAGACAATAATGTTGCGACATACGATGCATGTAAGCACGACAAACTTTCAACATGATGGTTGCCTTATTTTGGACAATTAGTAATTTCCATACATATGAGATGTTGTTTGATTAGAACACACATGGAAAGAAAAGTTGTCCTTAATGTATGGAACACACAAAGTTATTTCAACTTCAATATAGTCGTAAGCCATGTTTCTTTGATTGTCACCATCAATTTTTGCCTACGAATCACTTATATCGAAAATAGAGGCAAGGTTTTAAGAAGAATACAGTTAAATTATCCATCTCATCTCCCAAGTTGTCAGGAGGGCAATTTTTTAGTCTAATACCAAAGTTTGAACAAATCACTTTTAGGCATGGTGTTGGTCCATGAACTATATAGAAATTTGGGAATACTTACAATTCAGTGAAAAATCGACATATTTTGGGAGTTACTGTATTGCTCAAAGTTCCTAATTCGTCACAACTTAGACATCATGTATATTGAGAAAAATGTGTTTGATAATGTGTTTTACATGATAATGAATGTTAAGAGAAAGACAAAGGACACAGAGAATGCATGTAGAGATTTAAAATTGCTTTGTAGTCATAAAGACTTGTACTTGACAGAGTATGCTACTGAAAGGATTGAAATGACTAAAGGAAAGTACATACTCATAAAAATCAAATAAAGTTAGCGTGTGAGTGAGTTAACAACATGAAATTTCTAAATAGGTATGCATAAAATATATCAAAACTTGTAAATATCTCGAAATACACTTTAAAGGGAATGAAAAGCCACAATTATCATGTATTCATGGAGAGACTGCTTTCTCTTGCTTTTAGAGGTTGGTTAGCTAAGTCTATTGTAAACGTGCTTACTAATTTAAGCATAATTTTCAAGGTCATTTGTTCTTCCAAATTGTTTGTGAAAGACAAAGACTTTAATAGGAAATATTGTACTCATATTGTCTAAAGTTAAAAGGACCTTTTCATTAGTCTTCTTTGACTTGAAGGAACACCACATAGTTCGCTTGCCTTACGAAGCTAAAGTGGGTGAATTGATACAATATTGATGAATGTATCCTTTGAAAATGTATATGTTATTATGAGAAATTTAAGTTTCTTTCATTTGCTATTGCTAAAATAAATTCTAACTTATTCACATTCTTGTTAAATTTATGCTTTTCTTGAAATGAAAAGTTCGAAAGAAAAATAGAGTAGAAGGTTCAAAAAGTACTCAATATATCTACGAAGAAGTTGTCACATTTTGTTCTAGATATTTCTCATTAGAAGTTGAAATGATACATAATTGAGAACAAATAAAAGATGATATAGGTGTTGAGGAACAAAATGATATATTTTCTGTCTTTTGTTCTAGTATTCATCCATTTAAAAAGATAAAAGAATGCATATTGACCTATAGGGCTGTAATTTGGTTGGGTTTCAGCCGTTAATCCAACTCGACCCAATCTATTAAGAAAGAGTAAAGGTTGAGATTTTGTCCACCCATTCATCCGCTAACTCGTTACCCGCTTAACCATCTTTTAGTAGATGAGGTTAAGGGTAGATTGCTTTAAGTCATCCGTTAATCCATTAACCTAAGGGTATAACTGTAATTACACACACACACACACACACAAACGAAAAGGCAAACCCTAAAAAACCTAAATTGAAACTCCAAAAGCCCACTCCACAACCTATGGGGACTTCAGGGAAATACTTTTTGCCTCATGCATGTTATCACATGATCAATCAAGAGAAAGAAAGATTTCTTATAGTCTTGAAGAATTTGAAACTTCCATATGGATTCTCTTCTAACTTTTCACACCGAGTTCAAGTTAAAGAGTGGAAAATTGTGGGGTTGAAGAGTCATGATTGTCATGTCCTAATGCAACACCTCCTCTCTTTAGCAATAAGAAGTTCTCTTCCAAAGTCTATTGGCCTTGTCTTGAATTAATTCTGTACTTTTTTTAAAGAGTTATGCTCAAAAGTTATTGTTATTGAAACAATGGAGAAACTAGAACATTCAATTCCTATTATCTTATGTAAGCATGAAAGAATATTCCCTCTATCTTTTTTCGATGTGATGGTTCATTTGACCAAATATTTAGCAATTGAGGTTAAACTTGCTGGTCTAGTTCAATATCGATGGATGTATCCTATAAAAAGGTACTTGTTTACTTTAAAAAACTACATACGCAATAAAAACAGACTAGAGGGTTCAATTGTAGAGGGGTATCTCATGGAGGAAGCCACAATATTCTGTGAAAGGTATTTGAATGATATTCCAACAAAATTAAACAGAAGTGCACAATACAATGAGGGTTCCATTGATTCTAGGGTTTCTTCTTTTATATTTGCTGATGAGACTCGTCAGGCACATCGATATATCTTGTTTAATACTGATGAGGTCCTTCCATATTTAGAGTAAGTTCAATTGTTCATGTTTGTTAATGTCTTTTTTCCTTTTTCTTTGGTCAGTTCTTAAACTAAGTCTACTCATTTTATGTAGATTGCATAAAGACTTGCTAAAGTGTCAATATCCTAGCCGGAGTAATCATTAAGTACAGTTGGAACAACACAAGAACTTCATTGATTGGTTTAGAGAATACACTAATGAATTAAGATGATATATTGAGAACTGAAGAATTGAAGTCCTTTGCCCGAGGTCCTATGAATGGAATAGTGTACTGCTAAGCTTATTACATAAATGGATTTAAATATGAAATCCAATTAGTGGAGAATGCCCGTGTGACTCAAAATAGTGGAGTAGCGATCGTTGGTGATGAAGGGAAGGTGTTTTATGGAGTTTTGACATACAAAATGGAGGTTAAGTATATGAGCTCACCACCAAAAATTCTTTTCAAATGCATTTGGAGAGACATAGGGGGCCGTGGAATGAAAATCGATGATTATAAATTCACGTTTGTAAATACAACAAGGATTAGTTACGAGGATGAGTCTTTTATTTTACCAATACAAGTTCAGCAAGTCTACTACAGCAAAAATCCTACAAATGAAGATTGGAGCATTGTTTGTCGATGGAAGCCAAGAGATACCTATGAAATTCCAAATGAGGTAAGAACTTGGTGATCATGATGTTCAATGGGTTAGGCAAGAACTTGGTGATAGTGTACAAGTAGATGAAGAGGACATCAATAAAATACAAAAAATAAAGAAAAGGAAAAAATCAAAGAGAAGGAGAACCAAATAGGTAGTAAACTTCTAACTTTAAATTGTTTTTTAGTCATTCAGAACTAATATTTAAGGCTTTGCTAGCAATTAAACATTTATATATAAATACTCTATGTTGTTTAGACATAGTTCACAATTCATACTATAAACACTTCGATTTTGAAGTCACTTGGCAGCAAGCTCCTCTAGAAAGATGCTCTGGTTGCTACCACCAAAATCCTAATTTTCAAACCTAAAACCTTAAACCTAAGCTCTAACTAAACCCTCAAACCCACCTAAGCCTACACAAGCCTAATCAGGCCCACACTAGTCCACTCTAACGTAATCAAAGGAAAAAACAATAATTAAGAATTAAAACCAAACAAAATTCATTTAAAGCACTTAAAATCGAAATTAATCAAACAAAAAACCCAATTAAAGTCAAAATTAAATAAAATCGATTTAAATCCACTTAAAATCCAATTAATCAAGTGAAAACCCTAATTAAAGTCAAAATTAAATAAAATCCACTAAAAAACCAATTAATCAAGTGAAAACCCTAGTTAAAGTCAAAATAAAATAAAATCCACTTAAAATCCAATTAAACAAGTGAAAACCTTAATTAAAGTCAAAGTTATATAAAATCCACTTAAAAATCAATTAATCAATTGAAAACCCTAATTAATCAAATAAAAAACTCTAATTGAAGTTAAAATCCATTTAAATCACTAAAAACCCTAATTAATTAAACCCAAAACCCAAATTAAAATCCAAAACCCCTAAATTAAACACAAAAACCCTAATTAAACTAAAAACCATAATTAAAATCCAAAAAAACCCTAATTGAACTAAAAACCCTAATCAAAATCTAAAACCCCTAAATTAAAACTCTGTCTAAAACACACAAAAAACCAAATTAAACTAAAAACCTTAATTAAAACCCAAAAAGCCTAAATGAAATCCAAAACACCTAAATTAAACAAAACCCTAATTAAAATATAAAAACCCTAATTAAACTAAAAACCCTAATTAAAATCCAAAAACCTAATTAAATTCAAAATCCTAATTAAAATCCAAAACCCTAAAACTCTAAAAGAATCAAAATTCTAAAAACCTTTAAGTAGTAAAAATCCAAAAAAACTCTAATTTAAAACCAATTAATTAAACCCTAATTTACAAAATCAGAAATTTAACTCAAATTACAAAACCCAAATAAAAACCTAAAATCAAAGTTCTAAAATCCCTAAAAAAAATCCCAAAAACAAAAAAACAAAAAAAGCCCAATAACAAAAGCCATTACCAAGCCCAATTGTAGGCCCAATATCCCAATTAACCACTCGATCATAGACTAAGGTAATGGAAAAAATAATTCCGACACCCCGATTTCTCTGACGCCATCTCCTGTAGGATCCCGTTGTCTTAGGAGCAGCTCCTTGTTTCTCCAACAATCTCCGGCCTTTCCTCCTCCAACATGCGTTCGATCCAACGACGCTCAGCCCAGTTGAGGAGAATCGACGGTGGGAGATGGCTGGACTGACGTTTAAATAAGCAGCCCACCGCCGACAGTCGGGAATCTCTGCTTCATGCACGCGACAGCCTCAAAAAATCCCAGCATTGAAGCAACCAGAGAGCCCCCAACATTATCCCCACGTCCAGAGCTCCTTTCCACCCTTTCTTTACCATCGAAGTTGCCAGCCATCGCCGCCGGAGCTGCATCCAGAGGAGCGCCATTGATTAGTGTCTGGAAAACACGTCGGTAATTTCCTCCCCTCTTCTTCGCCTCGGAGCACGTCTCGTTGGGTCCCTTTAAGTTCATTAGATCACGATTCGATGGAGATGCACCCCCTGTATGCTGTCGACGACGTCCGACGATGGGTTCTCTGTCGCTAGTAAGGCCTTAGGCCTCTAGATCCCTGGCAAGGCCCTGTGGACCACCCCTCCTCTTCCTTTCTCCTCCTTTCGGGACTCCCTCCGCTCTGGAGGAGTCTCCCTGACGCCCACGACTAGTAACCTCAGTCGATCATCGATCACCGTCGTTGACCCTCGCCACAGAATTGACCAGGGATCTCCAGACGCCCCCACTCCGCACCATCGCATCAGGAAGCTCCGCTGCTCCGCCATGGGTCACTCCCCGCAGCCACGTCGCCATCCTTGGCCTCGAAGCATCGCGCCTGCCTCTGCTGTGCCTGTCGCCGACACAGGAGATGGGTGGGACTCCTTAGGCCACCTCGGTCCACGCTGATGCTTCCCAGAGACTCACCATGACTCCCTAAAGCTTCTCCAGTCCTCGCCATGCCGCCCCATCGTCGAAACGCCGCCTTCGGGGTTGTTGTCGTCGCTACTCGCCGCCGTCGAAGAGGAACAACGAGGGGCAAGGTCGTCTGGCCGTTCCAGTCGGTGGATGATGCATCCAAGCCGTTGTATCTCCTCCCCGTCGTCTCCTCCTACTTCTTTACTCCTATGATCGCCGATCAGTCGCGGGGAGGACTCAAATGAGCCTTCCAGGCTGTCGTTGCCGGTGATTTTCGAATCGTCGACGGTGACTGTTAGTTTTTTTTAGTTTTATTTGAGAGACCCTTTAGTTTTAAAAACGTTACAATTTGGTCCTTGATTTTGTCTCTTTAGTCTTAGAACTTTCAATTTAAATTGCATTTATTTAGTTTTATTGTAAATATTGCATTTTTTTACCCTAATTCATTTTAATTTCGTTCTTAGTTCTGTAGATATATGTTTTCTCACGTTTAAACCCCTACATTCATGTTTTCTTTGCAATTAAGTCCTAGGAATTTATTCTATGACCCTTGTAATCTCTTTTTCTAAAATTGCATTGTAAATATTGCACATTTTATCCTATTTAATTTTAATCCCATTTTCAGTTCTATTCATGCATGTTTTATCACACTTAAGCCCCTGATTTCATATTTTCTTCACAACTAAGTCCTGATATTTTGCATTGAGCCCCTAGAACTTTTAAAATGAATTTTTCTTTGTAAAATTTGCATCCTAACCCTAAAAAACTTCATAATTACATTATTCAACACAAAAGTCTAGTTTTTTTCACATTTAAGCTCTGTAATTTTGCATGTAGCTCCCTAGGTTCTTAACAAACAATCCTGGAACTTAGAAAATTTGCATCCAGACCATTAGATTAATTTTAAATTCATCATTTAGGGTTTTAATTGTTTCCTCACATATTTTAGATATGTTTCTCTTATTGCATTTCATACTTTTCATTTAATCGTAGATTTCCTTTAAAAATCTTGTAAATTGATCCTTAGTTTCATATTTTAATCATATTTGCACTTATGTGTGAATTTTACTCATTAGGCCCTGAGTTTTAAGGAAATTACCAAAGTACAATTTTCACACATCCCAGTGCTACATTTTCTTTTGATCTACCATCTGCACATTAGAATATAAGTTATAGAATGCATTTAATCTAGGTTTTCATCCTTTTTTGTGAACTTTGTATTTTAGTCCTTGTGCTTGACCATTACTGTATTTACATTATTTTATTGTTTTTAAGACCTTGTCCTTTGCATGTTTTCTCAAAAATAAGACTTTCATGACATTTCGCAAACATTTTGGGATAGCTCAGACCATGCATCATACCCATACATGCATTTATTACATCTGGCCATTGAAATGACCAAATTGCCCCTATACCACCTATCTATGCACATGCATGTTAGTTTTTGCACTCTGTCTTGCATAATCTTTGTCCAAGTCATTCCTTAGCACTTGTTACACACTTAGGCACACATTTATGCATTTTGCATAGTTTTTATCACATTTGCGTATCAGTCCATCCTTTTTAAGTAAGCCTGTATCTCATGTGTTTCTTTCGTGGATTTTTCTTTACCTTATTTTCAGAGTCCCTTACCCAACATTTGATTTTCTTTTATTTACTCCGACATTTTCAATTTTCCCGATTTGATTTGATTTTATTTACTCCGACATTTTCAATTTTTCCGATTTGATTTGGATTTCATTGCCAAAGGGCATACACTAACTGACCTAAAGGCCCACATCGACCCACTTGTAGATTATTTCTCCTTTTTGATTTTCATGACTTTTTCCATGATTCTGATGACTTGAGTTGACCCCACTTTTTATCTTTTTGATATCAGTATGGTTTTCCAAAGCGTACTTTCCAAAAACACTGTCATTTTATGTGATTTTCTTTGTATGTCGTTGTTAGCCTTTTTTATGTGGATTTCTTTACGATTTTTTCGTTGGGATTTTTATGGTGTTTTATGTGATTCTAATGATTTAGGTATGTTGTATTTTTAATCCCCTTGACTTTGGTGTGATTTTACGAACCATTCTTTACAAAAACATCGTCATTTTATGTGAATTTCTTCACATGTCACAGTTTACCTATTTTATGCGGACCTCTTTGTAGTTTTCCCATTTTGATTTCTACGATGCTTTCTTCGATTCTAGCGATCTGAGTCTGTTGCATTTTTGACATTCTTTAGACTTGTATGATTTTCGGAACCATTCTCGCTCAGAATCTTGTCATTTCATGTGATTTTCTTTGTCATGTCGTTTTTCATGATTACGATATTTTATGTGGATTTCCTCGCAGTTTTTGCATACCATCTTGCGCATTCATCCAGTCTTGTCATGGCATTCATATTGGCATGTTTAATGTACAATTTATGCTTAGCAAGCATTCATTTAGCATCTAGCAAGCGAATTAGACTAGAAAGATCAAGTTGTTTGGGCGTACAGGAGTGCCTAACACCTTCTCCGTGTGTAATAGGAATCCTTACTCACCCTCTGGTTACTAGACATCTGGCATTCACATTTGCGTCTCTGGTATTCAATCCTTTGTGGTTTGTTTGTGGTTTTCCTCGTCTTTTCGTTAAAGGACTAGGTGGCGACTCCTTTTCCTTTTGTTTTATCATATCCTACGCCTTCACCATCTTAGCATGACTGTGGTCTCCTTCCTCTAGCGCGACTCTATGCTGGATCCCCTAGCGGGCATGGTCACGCATACATTTTGAGTTGTTCTGATTTAAACATGCAGAAACATGTCGCCAAAATTACGTATATGTCCTGAAACAAGAAAGACCACACTTATGTCTTCAGTTCTACGGAGTAACCAATTGACTGGTTCTATACGGAGGACATGACACAAGACAGAGGACAGGACAGAGGATAAAACAGAGCAGACCTATGCACGACAGATCTTTGGTTACTAATTTTACATTGTATTGGTGTTGATACATTACATAGATTTTATTATAACTGTAGACACCCCGATTTTGAGGTAGCTCATAGATAAACTTTCCAGATATTGCTTTGGATGTGGCAAACTCAACCACTTTTGAATCCCATTTGACATTTTAACCAGCTAAACCATCCACAAACCTATAGCAGGCCTGCAGCCAGATTAGTAATTCTGGTAGCTAGGGGAGAGCACCAAGTTAGAATACCAATGTTGAGCACCTAGCTGAAGCACCAAGCAGGAGCACAAATGTGGAGCACCAAGATGGCGCACCTACCTGGCGCACCATCCTGCCGCACAAGCACTTTTCAGACTGCTGGCTGCTGGCTTTCCACCTCCCATGTTTGTAACCCTCACCCGCGGATATTCCATGGGAATTTACGCCAGGCTCTTCATTTGCGAGGCTGTCTGCATCCCTTGGGAGTTACACTTGGAGAACTCTATAAAAGGACCCCCATTGGCAGCCTTTTTGACACCTTGACCAAGCCATCCGCTTGCTCCCAGCAACTCTCTCTCATTTTCCTGAGAATATCTTTGCATTCCAGAACATCCCTAGCCCCTCCAAAGCAACAAGGAAGTATTATCTTGAGCCTTTAAAGAAGAAACATCTTGGGTAAGGTAGGTTTCTCACTCATATCTTTATTTTAAACTCTGGATCTTACACGGTGTAAAGCATGCAGAGAACTTGGTAGATGGCCGTAAATAAGTTGTTTTCATGATGAGATGATTACTCCACATGTAAGAAGCTCTGCATGTTAATTTCTGTATGTTAAAATCTACATTATGATATCTCTGTAAGGTGGTTTCATCTCTGTTTTTCTTCATAAGGAATCATGATTCATGCACGTACATGCTATGAAATAAGCAGCAAATATACTCTTTATGTGTTTACCATTTGCATATGATTGTTAAGTTCATTAACTCATTGCATATTCTTTAGAATCCTATGCAAATATTTCAACCGTTAACCCATGATCTTGTATGATTTAAAAGAGATGATAAAAAGGAATTTCATTGCTTGCTTTCTATCATGTTTCTGCTTTTTATCATCTGAATAACTGATTTGGTTAAGATAAATTACAATTAATCTCTGAAATCTGGACCAGATTCTGTAATCAGACTGCAATCTGATTCAGATTTTCTGGAGAGCACCACTCTGGCGCACCAAAGTGGCGCACCTTACCAGAGCACCATTCTGGTGCACCAGTCTGGTCAAAGAGCAAATCACCATCTTTACATCATAATCTGCATGGTTTCCCTGATGTTTTTGACTTTGATTTTCATTGTGTTGATTCTCTGATATTACATGTTTTTGCATGCACGATTTCAACTTACGATGATACTATTTTTAAGACCTTTTGCACTTTGCATATTCAGCCTGTTGCTGAAATATAGTAGGCTGATTGCCCCATGGACTCCTTTATGGAGATTCTTATGTATCAGCCCATAATCCAGATCTGGATAGCATGGCTGAATCTTGTTGTTTTTATTTTGCATAGGGATGGTGTGGTCTTGTGTGAGGCATATAGCCCTTGAGCACAAGACCCATGTTGTGTTTTCATTCTTAAATTTTAACAAATATTTATGATGCATTTCTTGATGAGTTTACAAGATTACAAGGATTTTACATTGCATGGCATTCTAGTTTATACTATATTGCATGGCATTGCATTGTATGGTGTAGACATCCCGATTTTGAGATGACTCATTGATAATTTTCCAGATGATGCTTTGGATGTGGCTGACCCTTGAATCCCATTAGCCAGACCAATCCTAAGCTTGCAATAGGCCCGCAACCCAATTAGAAATCCAGACAAGTAGGTGAAAGCACTTAGCTAGCACACCTACCTAGCACACCTACCTAGACATGG
>JAMKQA010007406.1:0-12861 GCA_024699735.1 Posidonia australis | reverse complement strand
ATATCTCAAGCCACAAGTTGAGAAATATCATGACATTTCTCCTCTCTTTTTTTTGTCTTGCCAAACTTTTATTAATGCGAGCCATGATATAAAACACTACAATCAACAATAATAATAAGAACAAACATTACATTCCATACTATATGAAATAATAAGCAACATAATTTAAAAATTATAAAGTATGAACAACTATATTGAAGTAAATATGAGCAACTATAATTTAAACATTACAACTAAAGTATGAGCAACATCTTGGGTTCAGTTGCATTTGTAGGTCACTTGCTATATTGAAGTAAATATAAAGCAGACAAGCTTACAAACATGGATAATGGCAAATAAAAGGAAAATCACAAGGATGAGGAACGCAGGGGATCTAATGCTAGAAGACGGATAATGGCAAATAAAAAGAAAATCATAAGCTTACAATCACAAGGATTTATGTGTATCCTCCAACTCCCACAATCACCAATCCAAACCATGCACTCACATTATTTCCAAAGAAATCAAAGTATTTCCAAATCAAAGTAACCCACTGAATCATAAAAAACACATAAATAAGTATTGAAAAAAAAAAAAGAGGCATACCGGAGGAACGTAGTGGAGGAGGGAGGCCGTCGGTAGAAGGGCGTTAGAGAAGGAGGGATGGACGTGGCAAAAGGGGGCGGGAGGAGGTAGGTTGCAGAGAACGTCGACGGAGGACTACGACGGAGGAGGGACGACGTCTGTTGGGGCGGAGGAGGGTTTGGAGCGAAAGGGGGCGGGAGGTTGAGGGAGGAGGGAGGGTCTAAGCAAATGGGTGTCTCGGAGAAAGGGGGCGGGAGGTTGCGGGAGGAGGGAGTGTCTGGACAGGCCGAGAGGTGGAGGGGTTGGGGTGGAGGAGGGTTTGGGGCGAAAGGGGGCGGGAGATTGCGGGAGGAGGGAGGGACGCGATAGAGGACTGACGACGTCTGTTGGGGCGGAAGAGGGAGGTCTACTGCAGGAGGTTGCGGGAGGAGAGAGGTCTGTTGTGAGAGGAGGGAGGTCTACTGCAAGAGGTTGCGGGAGGAGAGAGGTCTGTTGCGGGAGAAGGGTGAAAGGAGATGGGGGAGCTCACGTTTTTTTTCGCGAGAAGAAATGAGGTTGGAATAGGAATGGGATTCCTTGGGTTTTGAGATGGAATGAAATTCCCATCTTCAATAGGAATTTGATTCCCAAGGGAATGCCATTCCAATCCTTTTTTTTGTACCAAACATTGGAATTTCATTCCAATATGTTTTTTTTATTCCATTCCCTTCGATTCCAGCTTTCATTCCAACGTACCAAACGCAACCTTAGTATTTGTTTTGATTTGATCTTAATCCTCCATTTTGACCTATACTTCCCCTAAAACATCAAGACCTAACAAACCACATTCTATCTCTTAATTTCAAACCTATCTCATCTAAGGGCCTATATTTAAGCCCTACACCTTTAAATATAACCCAACATCCTCCAACATAAACCCTAGCTACTTTCCCTCTCTTCAAGCCTTAACCTCCATCACTACCGATCGACCATCACCACCAACTCTAGTAGCACTTATAACTCACCACTGTCGCCCATCACTCCCACTAATATTCCACTACCACCACAACATTCTAAAACTCACCCATCTTCAACCTCCTGCAAGCAACAATACACCTTACCACCATTACCATCCCAACATATACACCCAACCATTTTCCACATGCAACACCAACACGCCACCGTGGCACACCACCAACACACCCATAGTCCACACAACACCTTAACCACCATGGCAACAACCAAACACTCAACAACAACTTGACAGCCAACTATCTCCCGTCAACCCATCAAACAAGCACCGTCCATCATCCACAAACCCAACAACCATCTTCTCCACCAACGACGTCAACAATTGAAGCGGTAAGTGATAGAGTAGCATCTCGGATTAGGAGTACCACTGTAATTTTGTCAAAGCAATCCAACAATAAGGCATATCGAGAGGAACAAAATCCATTCCACGGCGTTTGGTGAGGTGGGCCAAACATCTCCTTATGACTCGTGAATTAATTACTTTTTGATTCATACACTTCCTCCCTGATGTTGTTGCTACATTTTCTTTCTCACTTTGTTTGGTGGGTTCTTTCAGTTCATGTGTTGCTGCTTCTTTGATGAGTTTGAATAACAAAGAATGGCATATCAGTTTTTTTTATGCTTTGATTTCATATTCATTGGTGTTGAACTACTTGTCTTGTGTGTGTTTACGTTGCTACTTCATTTGTCTATTTTCCAGTCCAATATAGTTAATGTGGTTGTTGGGTTTCATATGCTCATGTAGCTTGGGTTTGATTTAAAAGCCTTTTCCATGCTTTCATGTGCTATTTGTCTTTGCATTTCCCATATTTGGAATATTTTCTTGTGGGATTGTCCTTTGAATTCATGGAGACTTGTTTTATTTTTGATTAGCCTAATTTGTCATCCCATGTCTAAAGCTACAAATCTCAGAATAGTGTTTTCTTTATTTTGTTGGATAGAACTTTTATTAGGCTTCATTTCCATTCATTTTTCTTGGTTTTCTGAAGATTAAGCTATATGTTTGGATATGTCAAAATGGCTACCTTATTCTAGTTTTATTGCAGAATTTCAAACTTCTAGCTTGTATTCGCACTTGATTTGCTATTGATACAGTTATTGGAATGAGTTTTTGTTAGTTTTGTTGCATAGATAACATATTTGTCTACAATTTAAGCTATTGTTTTGCTTCGTTTCGCATTCTCAGTCAATGTTTAAGCATTACTTGAATATAGCATCATGTATAGAGATTTCTATTGCGAACTTAATTTTCATTCATGTTCAAGTACTATCTTCGATGATCCACATTTCATAGTTTTATTCAATGCATGTTTTATTACATTCTCATAGATTTTATCTACAAAATCTGGAGATTTTTATTCAATTACACTATCATTTGCTAGTTGTTTGCTTAGATTTTTGGAGGCTACTTGGTCTATTCTTCAACTGCAATCTATATTTGGTGCTCATCTTTGGACTCCAACCTGATGATCCAACTACCGAATCAGGAGTTGCAGGTCTTGTTGGAGAAATAGCGCATTCGTCTTTGTGACCAAGTTAGACTTCACACAAGTTGAACTCCCGATCAATGACTTTTTTGGACCAAAGTTGGTGTTGTGCAACAAATTTTTATTTCATTCTACTTTATCTTTAGCTAAGTTTCTCTTTGTTTCTGTGGACTTTTCACTTTTCCCATGAGTAACCAAATTGAGTAATCAAAATGTAGGTTTTAGAGACATGAGAGTGTCTAACCCCTTCTTTGTGTATTATGGAATACTTATTCAAACTTTAGCTGTGATGAATGCCTTTTTCTTTATTTTATTGGAGTTAGTTATTTTATTCTTTGTTTACCATGGTTTTTCTAAGTCTTCTCTCATTTTTAAATACATTTAGGTGTCAACTTCCATTTTTTGCATTTTTTCGGTTTTAATTTTCTCATTACAGTTTCCACACTGAGATCACTAGCGTAGTCCACTCTGTACTGCATGAGATTTTCATGATTATAGTAGGCTTTCAGGAGAATTGCGCAGTTTGACAACGCATTGAGCTAGCATGTCATGCCTATGCATCCGAACTACGTGTTTCACTGTCTTCAGATGTTTTGTAGTTCTTATTTACCCTATCTTTATATTTTGTATGTGTGTATTGGGTGATTCTTTAGTGGTCATTCATTCTTTTCCATGTTTTTCTTTTACAGGTGCAAATTAAAAGATGAATTTCTTTACTAGTGTATATAGAGAGTTACTTAATTGCATATTAAAGATCTCAGGTAGACATATAGTTGTAGAGAGTAAAATGTATTGTATTGATATATTTGATTACGTATTTGAGAATTATTAATTTTGTGAAAATCAAAGTTGTTACAATCTTATCATAAGATCTATACTTCTTTTATCACAAGTGTATTCTCATCAAAGTTTGGGTCATTGTGACATTTCTTAAAGACTGAACAACCAATCGCTCTAATATTGCGAAAAAGGAGTCCAAGGTCCTCGATTTGAACTCAAAATGAGATTTAAGGAGAATAAGTTCATGAGCATGGTCTTACATCATGGTTGAATAGAGGAGAATCACCTAATCATTAGATGATATCTTACTATCATTGGATAATACTTGTGAACAGATGATAATACCATGAGTCCCATACTTTATAATTTGGTATAGGATTTGATGTAAGTATTGACATAAATCAATAAAGGTCCTTAAAAAAATAGACTAGAACTCTAAGAATAAGGTTGTCAATGAATCGGATTAAACCTGTTAATTCGTTTGACCCGATCCTTTAATTTAGGATTTAAGATAAGAATTTAAACATGTTAAGACTCGTTACATCCTAATCCGTTAATCTAAAATCTTAAAGGATCAGATTGTAGGTAAAACATGTCATCACACTCGTTAACATGTTAGTAATAAATAATATTATATATTTCATATTTTAATTAATTAGATGTTGATTTATTATTGTTTAAATACTTATAGATTTGAATTTGTTAGATGAAAGTTTGTAGAGTATTACGAAACATTTTTTGGTAGAGGCAATGGAATTTTCTTTCTTCTATTGTATTAAATTGTTGAATTTTTAAATGCATTTTTTTATGTTTTAATAAGTATTTGATTCATTTTAGTCTATTAACCCGATCTAACCTGTTTTTTCTAAATGAGTTGTGTCGGATTACGGAGTACGGATTGAAAAATGGTCAAGAATTGAAAAATCAAATTATCATCTAATTCATAACTTACCAGAGAGAAATAAATTGGAAAATAGGTTGATCATTAACTCGAGCCATCTCAACTCATAGATGATCCTATACAGAGAACTAAACGAATACGTGTCGTGTCGTCAACCATTGCTAATGATACGAAGACACGGACTCAAAGACCCATCCCCCGCGGTGCAGTAACCCTCTTCTATCAACCCAGCACACGCAGCAAGCCACCATCCTCCGCAATTCCACGTCGCCATTTTCTGTTTCGGTAATGGCACTGAAGTTCCCCCACCATAAAATACTACCGTTCACAAGTCACTGTCCATTTCCATCACCGGCAACCAACCACGTCGAGACACGTAGATAAAGGCCAAGGACACTGGCGTCGATAAATTGAAGATGCCGTCCATGTTTATTCGACCTTTCAACATTTCTCTTGTTCCACCGCGTCTCTTTTAGTCTCCCATTTTTCTTCCCCTCTTCCGTCCCAAACCCTAATCCCAATCGGACCTCCTCCGGTCCCCGTTCCCAATCCCGATCTCCCCACGCAGCGCTCGATCGTAACAGATAGCAAGCGTCGAGTTCGAAGCATAGGAATCGGTTCCCCCGTTTGAAATCTCGAGGTATTTCCTTCCGGAACCCTAAGAAATAGTAGCATCTGTTGCTGAATCCTGGAGTTTTGGACACCACAGGTGTTGATTTTAGGGAATTTATTGTTCGATTTTCGGAATTGACCCGGAGATCTGATATTCCTGGTCTCTGAAACCCTAGAATCTCGAGAATCGTGGTCGAGTTGAATTCGTGGTCTTTTTTGGGGTAAAGATTTATTCTTTCGCTGCGGATTGTTTGGATTTGGAGTGCATAGTCGAGTTACTACGGGGTTCGTTTCTGTGTAGCTTGCGAAATGGGAGGCGGGAGGATATGCAGAGGGGGTCCGTCCAATAGAGGATCTTGCTCCTTGAGTTTGAACCCTGTGCAGCAGCCGCCTATGGAGACGGCGTCGACGTCGCTGACGCAGACGGTGAACGGTTCACACCATTTTAAGATCACGGGGTACTCGCTGTCGAAGGGTTTGGGGATAGGGAAGTATATCGCGTCAGATACGTTCAACGTTGGAGGGTATTCGTGGGCGATATATTTCTATCCGGATGGGAAGAGTCAGGAGGACAATGCCCAGTATGTTTCCCTATTCATAGCACTGGCAAGCGAGGGGTCGGATGTGCGGGCGCTGTTCGAGCTGACTCTTCTTGACCAGAGTGGGAAGGAGCGGCATAAGGTTCATAGCCATTTTGGGAGGAACCTTGAGGACGGGCCTTATACACTCAAGTATCGAGGTAGCATGTGGTGAGTTGCTTATCGAATTTGTTTATCTTGTTACTCTCATCTCATTATGTGTTTGAGGGTTTTTTTTTTATTGCTTGATGTTCTTTATTTTGCACCCATAAATCCTTTTTTCATGTGGGTTAGTCATGTGATTAGTTTATTCTGTGGATTGATATTAATATTTTCTTGCTTCCAGTGATTCATAATATTTTGTTTTACAGTACCTAGGAGATGCTATTACCAATGCTGTTTGATTAGATTTTTGTATAGGTTGGCACTTGCAGGTTATTTTTTCATCCTCTTTTTCTAGTAATTAGGATGCAATGTTTGTAGCAAAATCTAATAGCCATTGCCTCTTTTAATTTATGCAGGGGGTACAAACGCTTCTATAAGAGAACAGCTTTGGAGACATCAGATTACCTTAAAGATGATTGCCTTTCAGTCCATTGCAGTGTTGGTGTTGTTAGATCACATACAGAGGGACCTAGGATGTACTCCTTGCCTACACCACCTTCTAACATAGGCCAGCATTTTGGACGAATTTTGTTAGATGGCAAGGCAACAGATGTTAGTTTTACCGTGGATGGAGAAATATTTGCTGCGCACAAGCTGGTGCTTGCGACCCGGTCACTTGTGTTCAGAGCACAGCTTTTTGGTCCAATGAAGGACAAAAATACAGAATGTATAAAAGTTGAAGACATAGAGGCTCCAGTTTTCGAGGTATTTATTTGGCTCACTATCTATAATCTAGAGCAACTTTATATTTGTTTATTAATGGGCTTGGTCAATGCTTGCAAAACGAAAATTGTCTTGAGGACTATTTAGAAACATGCAAGCAGTGCATGTTGATTTCATAATATTGAGGCAATGACTGTCCATAGTCATGTTTATATTGTGCTTGTGTTTATTTAAACAAATCACAAGCAATTTCAAATTTCAATTTGATATTTGGTTGTTTTGGTTTCTGCAGTAAGTTTGTGTGCACTTATATTAAGGGGCTTAGAAATTGTATTGCATTCTACATGTGGTTCCTATTAGGTGTGTTGTATGACTTGTTATTAGGAGCCAAAGCATCACGCTCACATGTTTTGAGTGAATCGAGGGCATGCACTATAAGAGATCTTTCTATTTTATCTCAAAATACTACTGAATATTTACCATATCAACCCAATGATAAGAACTGGTATCTTTTCTGATTCAACGACACCAAAAGAAATGCTAACAATGCTGCCTTTGTCAGTTTATATTTTTCAGATGGTTTTTTTTGGCAACTTTCTTGGAACATTTTCTTCGATGTCCTGGATTACTGTAATTTCCAAATCATAGATTTAAGTATTTTAGTATACTAAATAAGGTTATAGATGATGACCTATAAGATGATAGTTATTGTTTGTACAATAGATCGCCCTTAACTTCTTCTCACCATTGTTAGATTTAAAATGAATAACCTAAATGATGCATTACAGTATAGTTTCCCTTCATAAGATTATGTATTATTACTTGAAAGTTGATACTTCCAAAATGAGATTACTAAATGTTCTTAAAATGTGTTAAGTGTAAAAAGATTAAGGCTAGTGTTGTAAGACAAAGAGAAGAAGGCTATAGTAATAGTGTGGCCACAGCCATACTTATAACCATAAAATGTGTTTGGATAAGGAAAGAAGGTTAGTACTGTATGATAATGAGAATAAAGAGTAATAGTGAGGCCACACTAGTAACTAATTTCTTAATTTTTTATACAGTGGACCATCATCCTACGTTATTTCAGTATTGTGGCAAACTTGGTATCGAGCTTTAATTGGATTTGTCATTTGAGTGTCATGACTGTGACAAAAGTTGCATATTGTTAAAAGTCAAAGCGAAATGGAGAAGAGTAGGTTGTCTTTGTGAGACAGATGGCCTTTGAGGATGATGAGTTGGGCTTTGAGGATGAGGAATAAAGAACTTTGAAGAGGTTGAGTTGGGAACAATGAGAGAGCATGTTTCCTTGATCGAAGGTTTTGATTTGTCATTGAGATAGAGAGTTTCTTCGTAGATGGAGGTTGGAGTAACAGATTCTAATGTATTTTAATTTGCAATTTCTTCACCATCACCTTGTAAATTGAAATTTCAATTTTTTGATTATGATTTATAATTAAAAAAGTTGTTTATTTGCTTAAGCTTTTTCAAATAGGAGTTTAGAGTATAGGGAAATTGATGCTGGAATAGACAGGAAGTTGTTAGGGAAAAAGGTAGGTGATTAGTAGGTAGCTTATAGACAGTAAATTAACAACAGTAACTTGGTCAACTTGTAAACCCTCATTGTGATCATATAAGAGGTTGCACATTCCCCTAGAGTTACTTAAGAAGAAATCTATAGTGAGGTTTCCCTCTTCCAAAACAAGACTTGGGTGAACTCCAATTTCATTGATAAGTTTATCTAGGTTCTAGTACTGAAACTATTACAAATGGCTTAATACCCTTTAAACCCATATATAGATATTTTGAAGGTAATTTTCTTATTTCTAGAAATGAACAGCGCAGAACACTTAAGGGGAGTTTTTTGGCCTGTGGAAAGGTAGGATACACAGAAAACGAAACTATCTTCCTTCCTTTGATCTTATGATTTATACTCTTTTTACTGTGGAGATTAATGGACAATTTTACATCAATATTCAGAAATAGGTTTTATCTCTTTTTTTAAGATATCCTCAAAGAATCTAAATTATATTTCCTTTTTATTCCTGTGCATGGCTAGAATAGCCATGAAAAGACACTCTTTTTCCCTTGCTTGAAGTTAAAAGTGAGGAGAGATTAATTGCTCTACTAGTTGGCTTGACCATAGAGCCATGGTTTCATAGCCTCCACCTTGGTGTCAACAATTAACTACTTTTTTTTTTTTTTTAAATTGAGGGCAAATTCATTTTTGCTGGTTTCCATGCATGCAGAAACTCTTGTTGGGGGTCAAATACTCAAATTTAAATAAGTTTCTATTAATTCATCTTCCATCTTGCACAAGGCCCACCCTTTTTCTGTTTAGGAAACAACTTTTCTTCGTGGTCCCTAAACTCAGCTGTTGATTCAGTCCTCACCTAGCATCTTTGCAAAAAAACCCAAAAAACATCGGATGATTTAAGCCATCTTTGGATAGCCTAACATTCTCAATCATCCATATTTTTTTTAATAATCTAGTGCTTTACCTGCAAAGCTACCTTTCTCATCTTTTTTGAAGGAAAGGATAGGATGATTCTCATGAATTAATAAGCATCATCTGTCAGATGCCAAATATAAAAACAAGTTGAAAGAGAAATTCAACAAAAGAAAATTAAAATGACCAAAAAGAAAAGTTTTAACTAATTTAAGAAGTAATCCAGCAACACAGTGACCAATTAGATCTGCACAACAACTCCTCCATCACACATAAGGTTTGTTTGGTAATGTTTTTGGACAACTTTTGAACATATAATTTCTCTGCAGAAGCTATAATGGTCTAATAGTTCTATCAAATCCTATCGGTTTCTCATAAATATGTAATTTTTGGAATAGTAATTCTTTTACATTTTTAGAAGTTGAGATATGACAATTTTTAACTAGAAGTTAGTTTTTACACTTCTCATGTGCCACTAACAGACACATCTTCGACAATATTTTAATCTTACTCACAATATATTATCATCCATCATCCACTTTCATATCTTTTAACGGCAAGCATGTACAACTTATAAATAAAGTGAATTATTGAGCAGAGAGTTGTCTTTACAAATGGTTGAGCAACTATTGTATCTTGAGATCCTTATGTCCTGTTGATCTTCGACTCATATGTTGAAACACACTTACAGGTCTTAACAGAGAACATGTTATGGCATCCATTTAAAAAAAAAATAAAATAAAAAATTTCTTCTGGTATAAAAATTGTAAAAATTTGTCTTTCAAATGGGAAGGCAAACTCTGAAAGCAATACATATGAGTTTTTTTTTCATTTATGGAGCAAAGGTGCTTTTCATCTTTTTTTTTTGGATTGTTCCTTAATAAATTGTGGGTTATCTCACCATATCCAGGTGACAATCAAACTGGTTTGCCTAATGAATTACAAATATATCTTTCTTTTTAAGATTCGTCGACATCAGTGTACAAATAATGTAATTGTTTTGCTCCGTATTTCTGGAAATCAAGACCATAACATATGAAAAACGAATGGAGTAAACAGAATAATATATTTTTCCAAACTAAAATTTTCACATGGTTATCCTGTCTTCTGATTGATCCCTTGGAAATTTTATGTGCTGTTTATAACATTAACCAGGTAAATGTGTCTGCCTCAACATCTTAACCGCTCTTTGGTTATCAAGTCTTCTGAATTTTGATTGATTGCATGATTATCTTTTTCTCTTTGTAGAATATCATTGTAACTATTTGAGAAAGATGACATTGTTACTTGTTCAAGATGCCTTTGTTACTTGAAGAAGCTTTGTGCCATTTATCACAAATTTTCCATGACAGCTAGAGTCCATATATCTTTTAGAAATTATAAGTGCATGCCATTATATTGATTTTGGGATCTTATTTAAGTTGCAAAGTTCATCTGTGAAAAACAATGAGGCAATGAAAAACTTCTGACTATGCTTCTTTTGGGGTTGAAAATATTGATCAAGAAAGTGATGTTTCACAGAAAAATAAAGCTTATCATTACATTTCTTCATTTCGTGTGGACATGAACGGGTATATCTTAAAAGGGCAAACCCAGTGGACATGGCTCTTGTCCATATAAAATAGGCAATCCTCCTGCTTGGAACTGATTGTTTTTTTTATTATCCATACTTTATACTATACCGTTAGTTTGTAAACATTGAAAGACATTAATGTTCTTATTTCGAGTTAGTACTAATGAACTTGAACATCAATGACTTTTCACTTGTCCTTCGTTTTATTATATTTCTATTTTACAGTGTTTGACAATGGCATGGCATGTAACAAGTTCCCTGACATAAAAGAGATTTCTGTTTTCAACTTTTACAGGCTTTGATCCATTTTATCTACTGGGACGCCCTACCTGACATGGAAGATTTTACAGGGTTAAATGCAAAATGGGCTTCAACATTGATGGCACAACATTTACTTGCTGCAGCAGATCGTTATGCACTTGACAGACTGAGATTACTCTGTGAAGCCAAGCTTTGTGAGGATGTTGCCATAAACACCGTGGCGACCACCTTAGCTTTGGCAGAACAGCACCACTGTTTCCAATTGAAAGCTGTTTGTCTGAAATTTATTGCCATGCCTGAAAATTTGAGAGGTAGGTATCGTTTTCTTTTGTTAATTGCCATTAGCATCTAGTTGTTGTTTGTTTAGAAATCTTTTGGGAATTATCTGCTATTGATCATGTGGCGTCCATCTGTTAAGCTATTGAGTTAACCATGACACTACATGGGACGTGCTTGTAAAGATCGTATGTGAGTGGAGGTTTTACCTCTCAAGCGATTTGGGAATCCTGCTGGACACAGAGAGATGAACCATCACAGTTGATCCTTCTAGCATTCAGTTTCATATAACAACATGGATGCACATCCCAACCAGTGGAAAAATGGAAACAAAACTAATGGAAGTATAATAGAAGTGCCTTTCATTCATTTTGTACATCAACAAATTGTTATTATTCCTAAAGGGTCTAGGGTTCTTGAGAACTGAGTATTTGGTCTTAATGAGTTTAGGTGGTATGTATTGGTCAAATTCCCATTGTTTGTGCAAGGCTGGTGATTTCTAGTGAACGGTGCAACATGCCCTTATATGACATCCAGAGATTAGATTGTGAGCAGAGTTAGATATTTTTGGTTTCTTGTTGCATATGGGTCTTGTGGAGTTATAAAAGTATTACAAGTTTGAACCTTGCATATGCTCTATTGGACAAACTTATTCATTCTTTTATATGAAGCAGAATGTCATTTCTTTAAAAAGCAAAAAATGATTTGATATGTAGCTAGTTTTTATTTTGTTCTTTAATTCTGTCTAAACTGTCAAAAAGCCTGTAGCTCAAGCCACCCAGTTTTTGGTCCGGTTCTAGCCCAAGTCTCTCTCTGAGTTCAACAAAGAATGTGTCTAGCCCAAACAAAATTCTAATTCTTCCCATCAATCAGATTGAGCTCATCCAGACCTGGCCTATTTAGACCTAGAAGAGCTCAGCCATTGTTATGTATAGCTAGTATGGATGCGAACTCGCAACCTCCACTGTTAATTCAACTGTTTTATCTTTCACCTTGCGACTTTTCAATGCCCATTTCTTCAGTGTACGTTGCTTGATATAGTTTTATTCAACTTAGAAGCTCGATAAGAGTATTTAATTTATAATGCATCTATGAACTTGAGTGCTATGAACTTCCAGATTAACCTTGTCATTTGTATTTGTGGGTGAAATTTGTATTATTAGGATGTTTATTTTTTAACCGAGGACAATCAAATCTATGACATTGATGACTTGGATGTTAATATTGAAATGCATCTGAGTACTTTATTCTTTGCAGCGGTTATGCAGACAGATGGGTTTGACTATCTGAAGTTAAGTTGCCCATCTCTCTTAACAGAACTTTTGGAATACGTTGCAAGGATTGGAGAGCATTCAATCATCTATCCTGCACATATGAATGATGCACTAGATGGCAGTGATGTTAATGGAAGACGGGTAAAGCAGCGGATATAGAGTTCTCTGATCATCCTAAAGCGACACTGCCTTCTTTAGTATTTAGGAGTAGCTTCAATTTTTTCTTTCTTTCATTTTGATGTATAAAGTAAATGGTGTATGGGTTCT
>JAMKQA010007405.1:0-10461 GCA_024699735.1 Posidonia australis | reverse complement strand
CACGTACTGGGTGACATTCCTGTCACTCACGCGTGTGTTTTCTTGTCCCCTTGTTTCAGGTGCTAAGGTGTAGGAGCAGTTCTAGTCTGGTGCATCTTTTTGAGCCACGTTTGTCGCACACAGGTCTAGGTAATTAGCGTTAATTATTTTATTTCTGCTATTCAATTTCTTTAGCTGTACTTGGGTAGTTCTTGTACTGTTGTGTAGCACTGGGGTGTTACACTTAGTGTCGGTGTTGGTCGGGTCTGGGGTTAGAGTCCCTAGATGCTTGGGCACCAAGGGCGTCATAAGGATGCACCCCATGCTTGTACTAGTGTGGTATGCTACTTTGAGGCTGCAATTGGGACAGCTGAACTCCTACGTGGGGTAGTTCACTATGGTAGTACAGTGTGGTTAGAGATGGAACCTCACCTATTACTTGTGGCCAGGTTCGTCACCTGTGACCAAGGTGATATGACAGGTTTGGTTCGGATTGAGAATTGTAATTTGTGCTGGTTTCCAGCCATGGTTTCGTTGTGTTTTGAGATATGAAATGATTTATGATTTGGGCTGGATTCTTGAAGAAACATAGCTTCCTAAATTGCATGAAAATTGATTTACAAATGTGCATGAGATTTTAAGAGAGAAATGACAAGAAAGTTTTGAAAAGACATGATTACAAATGGTTTTCCGAATTACGTGTGTTAGCATTTCGATGTCGTGGTTTCTTCGTGGTTTTCCTTCGCACTTTGATAGCTGCTTAGGATTTTTCACCAGTTTTGGTTTTAGGGTGCATACTGAGTGACAATGTTTTGATTCATGTGTGGTTTTATTGCTTTTGTCTCAGGTGCATAATTGGAGGAGCAGTCTTGTTCTGGTGCAAATTGTTGGAGTCACTATAGCCGCACATAGGTCTAGGTAGTTAGTTTTGTTTATTTAAATTGCTTATTTTTGTTAATTTAGATTTAATAAATTAATTTAGTAATGTCTATATTGTTGTGTAGTGCTAGGGCATTATAGTATGGCACGTTGGGGTTTAAGACACAGGCCTCTCTACATCTAACGTTAGATGCCTAGTTCCTTGCATGTTAAAACCCAAGCATGATAATAATGCATGCTTAAGTAGGATTGATTTAAATGGAGTAGGGATTGGGTAATTGGTTATATGTTGTATTATTGATGACATGTTATCATGTTTTGATCCTCATATGAAATAATTAGAATAGGGATTAGTTTTAGGGTAGTTTAGATTAAGAATTTATGCCAGGGTTATTAGACGTAGGCTGTGTTGCATCTAATGTAGGACATAGCATAGTCTGCGCCTTACACTTGGAAACTGAATTCTAATAGTTTCCTTGGTTTAATCAATTAATAATTGATATAAATGATTAGGAAAATCATTAGAATGATTTTAAGGATAGCCTAAAATTAATTAGCAAGATCATTAGTGTTGTAAATAGAATAAAAGACTATATGACTTAAAAATACTAAGCTCTCTCCTAAAAGGTTTAGATGGACTTTAGGGTTAGATGTTAGTTTGGTTTTGCCTTGGTGCACTAAAAGATGTATTCAGTGGCACTATTTGGGTGTTTGTCATTGAGCTGGCTATGGCTTATGGGTGACAAAGGCTAGTAGATATCTTATACTTCGACACCAAGACTTAGAGCTCTAGGTGTGTTCGGTATTTGGGATTCCATCTTATAAGTTGAATGGAACTTCAAGACCATTACTTTGGTTTTTATGTGGGTTCTTTTGGGTAAACTTTATGTCTAGAAGGTGCCGTTATTTCCCTATTTGGTGTGTTTTGGGTGTTTTACGTGGGTTGAGTGTAACGCTCAAGAACTTAGATGCTCCCAAGGTATGGTTTCTAGGCCTTACAAAAAAATTGCTCATGATGTGTTTTGAATCATGGTTTTGGTTCGTAGTTTTTGTGCCACATTTGGCATGATGTTTTGTGGTGTTTTGAGTTGTTATTTAAAGGATTTGAAAATGGTTTTCCAAAAAGAGCTTTAGAAAGATAATGTATAGTTTTGCAATGTTTTTGGGAAGTGTTTTCCAGTATATTCTGCTTGTGGTGGAAACTGAGAGGCTGCAAGTAGGTGTTCATTAAATTTGAAGGTTTGATACTCCTAGATTGTCGCTCATGAGGTCGAGGCTGAGGTCTGCGAGTCGAGGTGCCTTCTGGACCTAGAGAAATCGTGGCAACAGACCGAGGGGGTATGACACCTCTGCATAGTTGGGTATGATTGTCTAGTTGCTTTGCGTGTCGAGGCTCAAGGTGTCATCTATAGCTAGTGATATCGTGGTAGTGGACCTAGGAGGTTATGAGACCTCTATGTAATTAGACATGATACCCTAGTTGACTACAAGCAGTGAAGTGTTGGTGGGTACTGATTGAACCTATGGAGAGGTGCCTCGAAGGATTCAAGCATTGAGCTAGGACGTCGATAAGGCGTACCCTATGGTTTATCCTAAGAGAGCATAGCTCGCCTAGGTATAGGGTGAGTAGGCTTTACTGGTGTGTGGTTAGCCTTTGGAGGGTCCTTAAGTGGCGGGAAGCTTGGCACCATAGGGTGGTTATCCATGACAGTGTAGGTGTAGACACCCCGATTTTAAGGCGACTCATAGGCAAACTCTCCAAAAGGATGTTGCTTCAGACACGGCAGGCTTAACCACATCAGAACCCTAATTAACATTTCAATCAACCCAAGACTATAACGCCAAACCACAAACGCAAGCCCACAATCCAGTTGATAATCCAAGCAACCAAGTGGTAAATCTAAGCCCATATCTAGTGCACCTAACTAGCGCACCATGCTAGCGCACAACCCTATTTCAAGGCGATGGTTGTTGGCTATTCATTCTCTCCACTTGTAACCCCCATGTATGAATGGACACTTTGGCCGTCACCTAATTTGACATTCCCCTTCATGCCTACAAGGGTCTCTTGGCCTTCATGTCTCTTGGTATCCATGACTCAACGTTTTCCACCTCCTTTAAAAGCTCTCCACGCACCACACTTTAACCTCTCTTAGCAACCAGTGTACCTACCTCCAGAGCAACCACTTCATCCTTGAGCACCCTCAGGCGTGTCCAAAGCAGCAAGAAGGAGACATCTCAAGCCACCAAAGAAGAGAAACACCTCAAGTACCTCCCTACCTCATGTCTTTGTTCATTTCTTTCTCTAGGTTGTTTTGAATAAGATATCATGCTATGAACTCAACTGTGGCTTAGTTATCTGCGGTTTAGTTTGATCGTTTACACTGTTTATTTGTCCTAATGATGGTTCATGTATGCTATGTGTAAGAGTGTTTGCACTGCTTGTCTACTTGTGTGTTTATTTGCACTATTTGGTCTTTTAGTGGTGGATCAAGGCCTCTATAAGGCTATCGACCACTGAATATGGGTTGTGGCACACCCCTCGCATGCAATGTAGACCTCCCACATCTTTCTAGTCATTTAGGGTGTCCCCACGCACCTCTAGAGCCAGCCCTGGTTGTAACAATCCAAGAGAACCCATAAACATGCATGGATTGGAAGAGAGTGAGAGGATTTTTTTTTAGACCTGGTTGATTAGTGTGATAGTGTTCCCTGACATCTAGGTTAGTCCTCTAAAGGGTCATTAGCATAGTTAATTGCATGCATCCTCTCCAGGATTTGGATTCAGTTTGTTGTCTGAAACAGAGTATCTGGAGTGCACCATTCTAGCACACCAAGCTGGTTGCAGGATGCAAACAGTTAGTTTTGCATCATGGCTTGCATGTTTTTCTGTTTGTCTTGGACTCTAATTTTTCTGGTGTTTATTCTTACATATACTCTAATCATGCTTGCATAGTTTCATCATGTAATACCTTTGGTTGCATTAGTTTTGCATCTAGTAAAGTAGGATTGCTACTTGGGTCTGGTGAACTGGTTGCTTTTCTGGGGTCTTGTCTATGGAACTCTTTTGCACTAGTTCATGATTCAGACCTCGAGTGGCATAACTGGGGTTCTTTGGGTTTTATCAAAATAGGAGCTTGCGGTCTTGTGTGAGGCTTCCCACCCTTGAACACAAAACCCATATCATAATATCATGGGTTATCACCCCTCTCTTTGTGACTTGATAGAAAGGAGGTGAACCTATGTGTTTGGGTTTTTATCATTTAGTTTGAATTTCCAGAGGAACTAGGGCACATTTTGTAAGATTTGATATAGACTTGATACACCAATCAGTCACTGCCTGCTCTAAATTTCTAGATCTCACTTCACTGGCACACAATAGTAGCACACACTAGTGGAGCACAGAACCGGTGCACCACCAAATAGGAGCACCATTCTAGCGCACCAAACAGGCACACCTGCCTGTTTCAGTGCACCAACAATGACTTTTTGGCATGGTATTTAGCATGGTTCTCGATTTGTTTTGCCTCTGGTTTTCTTTGTGTACTCTCCTGGATATATTAGGATAATGCCTGCACGTTTTCATACTCATCTATGCAAAATAGCTTAGGTTTTGCATGTAGTGAAGCAAGGACGTTTGCCACTTAGTGTTAGTGGGTTCATGGCTATATCGGTGCAATATCCTTGCACCAATGTTCGATCCACAACTTGAGTGACCTTTTCAGACCATTAGAACACACCCTATAATCCACCTACCCCTGTTTAGCATAAGGCACAAACTACATATAGCCTTGCATTGCACATCACCCTTGAGTGTACAGAAACAGGCTGTAAAACCAACATTGCCAACAAGTGAACGAAAAACCCATGAATGACCGATTTCTCAAACACACGGGGTGCCTAATACCTTCTCCGTGCGTAATAGGGATCCTTACCCAAATTTTTGGTTCATGATGTCCTTTCCATTAGCTTGTTTTCTTGCATAGTTGCATAGTTTTGTTGTTTTAAAACGGTTTTCCTTGTCTCCCCTTTTTAAGTAGACTAGGTGGCGACTCCCGCATTTTATCATTGTTTTTATCACTTTTTGCCGTGACTTCGCTGGCCCTCGCACATTTTGCCTTTCGTGCCACGTGCGAGGTTGTCGTCGGCATGGTTACAGCAGGCACCATTGGTCATGCTTCGGTGAACTACTTGTTGCCAGTGTAAGTTGCATGACACCAGACAGTACGACACATTGTTGTTTGTTTGGTAGTGGTTGTGCCTATATGACGTGGTGTTTTGTTGTGTCCTAATTCAAGAGATTGGGCTCTGGTCTAAAGTTGACCATGGTTTTGAGTGAAGGCTTTATGTTTGCTTTTGGTGGTTTTTGCGTGTTGCTGTGGTGGGGTGTTATGGATACTATAGAGGTATTCAGACACCATTGGTTGTTTGGTCTGCACATAGAGTGCGTAGGATCAAATTGTGTGACTTTTGGTGTTTTTGGTGTGGTTTTAGACTTAACTTGGGAAGAGTAGCCATTTCAAGTATGGATAAAAGATTTTAAAAGAACATGCATATGGTTATGAAAGGAAAAAGAGAAAAGTAGTTTCAAAGGCATGTTTTAAAGATTTTGCTGCTTGCTAGACAATAGCGAATTACCCTATTGTGGTGTTGTGGCATTCATGTGAGATACTGGTGTTTGGTTACTTCTAGCATGGTTATGTTGGGCTCCTTCGTGCTGTTTGCCAACTTGGCTTATGTGTGTTTAGGGTGGGTGTGTGCTGGATGATTGTTTTGAGTGGTCACTCATATGTGCTTTTGATTTGTATTTTTGCAAGTGCAAGATAGGAGTAGGATGCTTTTACTAGTTCACATAGAAAAGTGTCACGCTACCACACATCAGGGACTCTAGTGAGTTGTTATTTAGTTTTATTTTAATTGTTCATTACATTTGTTCCTGTTAGTTGTGCTTATAGTATTAGTTAGATTTAGTTCTCTATAGTGATAAATGTTAATAAAAAGATAAAAAGAAAAATGTAGCTAGATTTGTGTGGTAGTAACTTAGTAATCGTTACAACAACATCAAACTCACACCTAACCTTTCATAGGTATCAAACACCCCTAATCCACTAGTACAATCCTACGGTTATGTGGCTTCGTTCAAAAACAACAAAAAATTCTTTTAAAAACCATACACATTCTTTTCCAAAATCATTTTCTAAACATTTTTATGTCACAAAACATCCATAAAAACCACAATTAAATCCAAGTTTAATCACCCAAGCATAAGCCACGACCACCACTGTAGGGTATGAATTTACCCTAATCCATGATGGTGAACTATGGAACCAACCCACGGGATTGGCCCACAATAGAGACCCACGAAAGGCCTTTTTACAAATAGAATAGACTAGTAGCAGAACACAAACCAAAATCACCCTTTTTGGGAACAAGGGGCGAACACACCACAAGCCATTAAAATTTTTGTGAAATATACCAAAACATAGTGCTCTAAGTCATCAACCATTTGGTACAAAAATCACTAGAAATCGATATGTGTAGGTCAAGATACAAAAATCAAAAGAGAATAAACCCAAATGGATGAATAGTGTTAAAATGATCGAAAATCCTCTATAAAATCATAGAAAATTATGAAATAATTACCACACAATGAGAGTAAGCTAAACAACACATTTTCAACAATTTTGTATGAAATTATAAGACAAAGGGATGAGGTAGATCACGTACTCTTAATCATCGTTGAACCCTTTTCTTCTTCCTACTCTTCCAACCACTAACCTCTTCCTTTCCTTCTCTCTCTCGCACTCTCAGGTTCGGACTCTCTCTCTCTCTCTCTCTCCAACTCACTCGCTTTGCTACCTCAACCTAACTCCTGCCCTTCTCATTTATCCACTCCTACTACCGATAGCTACCTAGAATCATGGGCTGATGGTGTTGTAGGGTATGACAGCGACATGAGGATCACACGTTCTACTGTGCTCTCTTGGTGTGTCTTCCCTTCCCAGGGTCTCACTCATTCACGGTTCACAATACATCAAAATACCACATAATACAAAGAGCTAAGGAGAAATCACCACCATAATGAAGTTGATAACCACAAATCTATCATGATTACCCAATAAATATGCATATAATGCAAGTAATCAAATTTTAGCTTATCCAGATTACACACAAACAAGAATCAATTCTCGATACAAAGCTTTCATTATTTCTAGATCATTAAACTGGCAACCTGTGGTGGTGATATGCATAGGCATTATGTAGGCCCAACCACTACTAGAAAATCTCTATTTTGCGAGGACATATAGCGAGGATTTAGTGAGGAAAAGTCCTCGTAATAATATAATGAGGACATATAGGGAGGATTTAGTGAGGACATGACCTCATTATAATATGACAAGTATTTAGTGAGGATTTCTTCTCAAAATGTCTTCGCTTTTTATTTAGCGAGGACATTGCGAGTACATGTCCTCGCTCTTTGTCCTTGCTAAAATCAGATCAAAAATACCCAGACATGAGTCGTTTTACCCCTTTCTTCTTACCCTAATACTCCCTCGTCTGCCTCCTCCTCCGCCCCTTTCTTAATCTTCCTCGTCTGCCTCCTTCGTAGCACCTCCTCTACTTCCACCGACGTGCTCCTCCTCCTCTACTGCATCCCATCCTCCGACATTGTACGCCACCTCCGCAATGCCTCCTTGACAATGCCACATCCGACGTCGTCCTCCTCCCGTCGGCACAACCTCATCTTCCTCCTCCTCCTGACGTCGTCCTCTTCCCGCCTGTCGCCTGATGATCTTCCCATCATTGGCGATTTCACTATTCCACTAAAGATGGCTGGGGAGGCAAATCTTCCAACTCTTTTTGATATTTTCTAATCACAACAACAGGTATCTGCATGGTGTCGATGTATCTCATATGTTATCTGGTTTTTGTTGGTTGTCTCCATCTTAATGTTTTTCTCCTCTTCTTTTCCTTCCTTTGTCTTTTCATGTTTTGATCTCCTGCTTTGCTTGTTTGTTGTAAAATTCTATTTATCCATTTCATGTCCATTTTTTGTGGATATCAATATGCACTTATGTCTTATGATATTCATGCACATTCCTTGAGTAAAAATGGATGCGGGAATGAATTTGTATGATCCAAACAGATTTAGTCTATATGAATTAAAAAAAAAACTTAATATTCGTTTTATACAAGCTAACGACAATCATGTCAGTGAATATGGAACCTCATTGGCTATTGGCAATGATCATCAGTGTGGTTCATTTTATATAGATGCTTGATCATGATGTAAACTGAACTGAAATATATTCATGACAAAGTACTCAAAAGTAATCTTAAGTCAAGCATCTTCATAACACTTCCCAGCTAGCAAACGGGAGAAGAATTTTCTCTTCCCCTTGTGTGTGTGCATACACCTGCACATGCGGAAGACATGGAACCAAACCATGGGAAGGCAGGAGAAAAAGTAGGAGAGCTATAAAAAGAAGCTTTGCAATTAGAAGTGGAAAACAAGTGGGAAGAGTTGAAATTTACGTAAGAAGGTGAGACACTTTTTTAATTTGAAAATTATAAAGGGAAACAAATGCTAGTAACAATATATAGGAAGACATCAAAAATTTCTATAAAACGAGGATAAAGTGGAATTCTGCCTCCTTGTAGATTCTTGATTTAGCAATTATCACCAACCCTCTAAACAAATCATATAGTAAGATATGTGTCATTTGTATTCAAACACATCTCATACTTGTTTAAAAACATGAATTCATGCCCATAGGAATTGATTTAGTTTTATGCTCTACTGTCAACCTAACACAGGCTTCCTCCTCAACTAGGGCTTGGGACCGGTCCTGTGGTGTTAGCCTCTACATAGGCAGATTTGGTTTAAAAACATGGTACTATCAATAAATAATCATAATCATGTCACATTATGCAAAATATTGTTGAAAATAAGATGTACACTATCGCCATACATATAGGAATGGTTTGCTTGTTATAAGTGAGATAAGAAGTATGCCTTGGGTTTGTGCAATTTGGCACCCTTTGTCACATAATAAGGTTTTAAGTGTGCAACATAATATCTATTATTGCAAAGACCTATCATGCCAATCCATGTGATTTTATTGGAATCCAAATTCTCAAGCGTGGAGCTTGAAAATAACACGCTCATTCTGTTTTTTATTTCCCAATCCTCTATGTTTGTTTGGTTTCCACTAGGTAAACGAAATTCTACGTATAATAATAATTATTTAGAATTAGCATCAATGTTGGTGGTTCTTATAGTTTAGTAAAGATATACTGTGCTTGGGAGTATGTGCTGACCGAGTAGTTAATGATGATGTCCAATGTCCACAGCTTTGGGGTTGTCTTGCCTGAGATAATCACAGGAAGAAGAACTATTGACACTTCAAAACCAACAGCCGAGCAACATCTTATCCATTGAGTAAGTTGAATATCAATCTTCTAGTTTTTGAGTTGGAGTGTTGCTCGAGGAATCGATAGCTTTGTGATAAAGAGTGGAATAATTACACCAACCATTGATGTTGATATTTTTATCTTATAATGTAGTTGTAGGCACCCCAATTTTGAGCTCAATTGGTAGTAGGATCCTCCGGTTGATGCTCTGGTCGCGATCACCAAAACCTTAGTCTACGTAGGTCCCAATCAGACCCACACTAGCCCACCTGAACAACAAATAAAACACTTAATCCAACTTAAAATCCACTGAAAAATAAATAAAACACTTAATCCAGCTAAAATCCACTTAAAAATCCAACCATAAATCCTAATCCACTTAATCCAGCTAAAATACACTTAAATCCACCTAAAATCCAATAAAACCATAATTAATCAAATTTTTAAACCCTAATCAAGTGAAAAGAAATTAAAAATCCAAATAAATAAGTAAAAACCCTAATTAAAGTGAAAATCCATTAAAAATCTTAATTAATCCAAAAAAATCCTAATTAAACCCAAAAAACCATAATTAACTAAAATTCCCTAAATAAACCCTAATTAACATAAAAATCCCAATTAAGAAATAAATAAACACAAAAATCCCAATTAATAAATAAAGAAACCCAAAAAACCCTAATTAACTCAAAATCCCTAAATAAACCATAATTAAAAATTAAAACCATAATTTCAAATCAACTAAATAAAATCCTAAAATCCAAAATTAATAATCACATTTAACTCACAAAATTCTGATTAAAAACTTAAAATTAAAATCCTAAAATCCCTAAAAATTCCCAAAATAATTAATTAAAATCAGCTAATCAAATCTTAATCACAAACTTAATTAAAATCATCAAAACATAAATAAAAAGTCTAAAATAAAATTCAAAACCCTAATTAAAAGCTTTAAACCAAAATTCTAAGAAATCCATAAAAAATTATAAAAAATCAAATAAAAACCAATTAAAACCTTTTATTAAACCTTAAATCACAAAATTAAGAAAATAAATTAAACCCAATTAAAATCCAAAAATTAAAGCCCTAAAATGTCCAACAAATTCCAAAAATAAAATCAAAATAAAAATCACAAAACCCTAAGCCCGTTAAGCCCATTACTGTGCATTCAAGAATTCAATTTCAAACTAT
>JAMKQA010007403.1:0-17641 GCA_024699735.1 Posidonia australis | reverse complement strand
TTATCCATTTTTACTTGTAAACCATGTAATTAATTGTAATATTGTGTAAATGGTTTATTAATGGATAATCTGTTATTTCTTGGATGTGTGAGCTTGTGGTTGGCTTTCTATGCACCTGCTTGTGATTTGGGACCAATGTGGAGTTCGGTTTGAGGATGCACTATCATCTCGATTTGCGTGCCTGTCATTTCTACTTTTTCTTTCCTTCTTTTTCTTTCCTTCTTTTTCTTTTCTTCTCTCTCTCTCTCTCACGAGCCCGCACCATCCCCGTCTCCTTCTTTCCCTTCCTCGACCCATGCCACCAACGACGCCAGCTTGTGCCTCGTCGTCTCTTCCGATGCGATGGACGGCCGACGCGACGCAGGAAGAGGAGAGAATAAAGGGAGGCAGAGGCAAGCGAGGAGAGGGAAGGGAGACCGAGAGAGGAGAAGAGAAGGAAGAGCGGCGCGCGACCGAGGAGGAGGTGGCTTGCAAGGTTTACCAGAGGAGGAAGCTTCGCTGGGGGCGCGAGGAGGCTCGCCGAAGCGCGGGAGGGTCGCTGGAAGGTTGAGCCAGGTACGCGACCCCTGTCCCTCCTCGTTTCCTTATGGTTTGATTAAGTGAGTAAAATGCATGAAAATGACGAAAAATGCATGTAAAATCATAGAAAAATAAGGAAATTGATGAGGATCAGTTGGAATGCATGAAAACATAGATATCATGCGGTTAGGATTGTAAATTGTAGGAATATGTAAGATTTTGGGATGAGGGCTACAATAGCCATTCTTGAGTTCCATCCCTTTGTGATTTTCGTGTGGATTATGTGGTGAACGAAATCATGAATGGTTTGGGAGGTTTTGTAGTGGACTCAAGAGTCTACACTCCATAACTTAATGGTAATTTGTGATGTGTGTTTGGGAGGACCGATTGAGGCTCTCAACTTGGGCAATTTTCACCACCTGGAACAGGGGTGTGCCCTATCTGCAAGGAATTCAGTATGCCGAATTGAATTCGGTATGCCAAATTGAATTCTTGGTTTTGGTAGACCGAAATCTTCCGATCGACTGAAACAGGGGGTTTCGATATAATAAATAAGTTCGATACACCGAATCAGGAGATTTCGATATACCGAACCTAAAATTCGGTCTACCGATTTTGCCCTGACCCTGATATGCATAAATGTGAATATAATGAAGGATAAATGGTTTTAAGTGTATGTAAAGCATGTGTTAATGATATTTTTCCCATGTAGAAGGCATGGAGGAATGTGGAACCCAAATAAGTAAATCTGGGAATGGTTTTGGGGTTTTAGACCCTATAAATGGATAAAATGGTTGATTGTGTGTGATCTTGGGCATGAGACCCAATTTGTGAATTTTAAAGCATGGCTTTTCATGACTTGAGTTGGGACCCCAGTGGAGGGTCAAGTATTGCATGGAAAACTGATTCCTGTAATGAAAAAGAATGAAATGGAAATGGTTTTGAAAGGAAAAACTTAAAGAGTTTTGAAAATAAAACACGAATAATGTGTTAAGGAACCACAGGAGTTGGTGTCGACAACGTGGTAGGAGTATAAGGCTCCAATGAAACCAGTTGGCGACACAACAGTGGTTGCTGAGCTTGAGACGGTGTAGGCTGAGCTTGGGTCATTATACCTAATTGTTCGGGTCACCGAGCTCGTGACGGTGTAAGCTGAGCCTAGGTTGTTAAACCTAGTTGTTCGGGTCACCGACGGTGTAGGCTGAGCCTGGGTTGTTGTACCTAGTTGTTCGAGTCACCGATGGGGCGTCAGACAAAGACGTATTCCCGTGCATATATGAAAAAGATTGAGGCCGGTTGGCCGGGGCGGTGGCATCCCGCACGGGGAATTTCACCTCTTTAGTGCAGGGAGGTAGGAGAAATGATGTCCTCGCCTACTGCTTGTGTGCCTGGTTACCCCTGATCAAGGTAACATTAGTAAAGAAAAGTGGAAATGTATAAGAAAATGAATGTGATTTGAGAAATGAAAAGAAATGTGGTTTGGCTAGGATTGAACTTATGAATGGTCCTAGAATCCTAGAAATGAATAAGAATTATGGTTTTAACCAGTTACCAGCCAATGTTTGAAGTTTTGGTTTGAGCCTTGAGAGGCATCGTATTTTAGACTGGATCTGGTCAGAAATATGAGTTTTTTGAAAGTGATTTTGGTTTTGGGAAAAAATTCCAACTTTTGAAAAGGACATGTTTTGGAAAATGATTTCCAAATACTTTCAAAAGAAAATGTAAAATGTGTGTTTCTGAAAGAGAATATGATTTGGAATAAATTTCCAAACGTTTTGAAAAGAAAAGAAAGATGGCTTTTGAAAAGAGTCGGAGCTTCTAACCGCACATTATTTCCTAGACAAGCCTTAGTTATAGTTATTTAATTATATTGTAATTAGTGTGATTTTGCTTATGATACTATGATTTAGGTAACGTGCCCGAGTTCGGGGCATTACAATACATATAGTTTGAAAAAAAAATGGTTTCGAAAGGCATGGAAGTGGTTTTAAAAAGAAAAGAAAGGCTTTTATTTAAAGGCATGTTTTCAAGTAACTATTGTTGTGGTCAGCCTCAGTAGTCTTATGTTATTGGCAAAAATGTAACTTGATGAGTATATTATTGTTACATACAAGTTACATATTTCATGTCTCATATTTATCTATTATATATATAAATAATACTACTCGATGTGTTTTGTACAAATTTTGCAGGAATCTGAGAATTTAGAAAGAATTTGGAAAAAAGAGGGGAAAAAGAATAAATGTGTCAAAAAAGAAGAGTTTTTTGCATGAAAAATTTTAGAGTTACGTCGAAAGGTCAAATGCACATTTTCCACATGTGTTAATATTGATAAAAAGATCAGCTAACGAATTGACTATGTTAGAGCTAATTTCAGCTGATATGGACGCCTCTAAGGCACCCGATTAGCAACAGTTGCCTCTTAGGCACCCGTGGAAGATATTTGTGACCCAGTTTTTGCTGTTTACAATCTCTAGATAGAAATATCTTGTGTTTGAAAGTGAAATTTAAAGTCTGAATTTGGTTTTATCTCCAACATAAGGATGTCCTCGTAAGTCTATAAAAGAATTCGTTGTGTAGGTATGGGGGTATCTTCTACTTACTAGGCTTAGAATTGTTTTCTATTATTAGAAGAACTTCAAGTATTCAATAGTTGTAATTTCAGATTCTATTAATAAAATCATTTTTCTTCTTCACTTATGTCTTTTATTCCATATTTTCTATTTAAGTTTTTATTTTCTGTTATCTCTATGTTTAACTAATTTCTAGATCTAAGGTTTACATGAAGTTCAGGTAATTTTAAATGTTGTAATTAAATTCCTATGTGTTTTCTCTTTGTGCTTAATGCCATAATTATGTGGGTTGGATATATATTGCGTAAATCACTCATAAAATCAATAAACTTTAATAGATTAACATTAATATCATCTTTTTAGTCTACGTTTAGGAAAGATTTATTTGAGGGTTGTGTGTACAATCATGGTTCCTTTATATATCATTTGATTTAATTTAGTTTATGTGTTTTTATTTCTTGACTTGATAATCTATGGTGCATTATATATAGACTATGCTTGTTAAGATAAAAATCATTAAATCAAATTATTTTAATCAATAAAGAGAAAGAGAGTGAATTTAATCATGCATTTGTATTTACATGAATGGATTCAAAAATCATAATTTTCTTTTTCTCTAAAGTTTTCTTAAGTATTTAAAATCAATCAATTTGTAAATCTAAATTTTTATTCCATCAATAATTGACAAATAATCATAATTTTTGAAACACTATTATCTATGGGATCACCCCGTATTTACATGTACTTGTAGATAATTAAAACATACACATCATAACTCATTTGGATTTTTGCTTACTTTTTATCACATGAAAAATCTATTCTTTAGAGATTTAGGTGTAAATGTATAACTGAAACCGTATTCTTCCAGCATTTACTGTCGATAATCCAGCAATTAAAAATAGCTACTTTCTTTTATAGGAGTAGAGAGCGATACCACATTTCTATACTATTTATAATACTAATTTGCTTACAATGTTTTTTTGCAGCCTCATTTGGTCCTTGGATTGATATCCCAAATTATAAAGGTATTGAGTAGGATTAGTTCTTCTTGTATTTTGAAATTACTTTCAGGGTAACAAACTGATTTAACTAGTCCTGGTGTGTTACATTGGTGCAGTACGTAGTGACTCTAGGGAAAATAACTTACACATACATGAATTAGGCATCCTTAGAATTGAATGCCTCCTGACTTGTGGTTATTGATTCTAATACTAGATACAACTGTTAGCTGATTTGAATTTAAAGAAGACACCCACAACCAGTAGAGCTCGTTGATCTGAATTTAAAGAAGACACTGCAACTACTATTCAAGAGTACTCAAATTATTCTAGTATGCTACATCCTGTAGAGTGATATTAGGTTTTCATTGTGAATTGTGGTATTGATTTTAACTTTTGTTTTATTAGTTACACTCTATTTCTTCATTTTTAATGTTTCCAATTTTTCTCAGAAACTATTTTTGTGCAGGTTGGAGAGTCTTATGCTTACCTACTTAATGCCCTTACTCCTGAACACCAGTAGGACAACCATATTGGATGCAAAAGATCCCACAGAAAGTGCAAAATGGAGGCCAGACCAAGCTGAGAAAATCGATTGTAAAAGATATTTAAGTCCAAAAGACAGAGTTGACGGTTCAACAAATCTGAATCTTAAAATTGTTGCTCAAATATTCCAGCACAAGTTGGACTAATTTTCATTTTTCTTCTTTGCTCGTTTGTTTTCAGCATTTCTTTGTTTAGATGAAATGATCCCTGATCAACGAGCGTTAAGAGTTTTAACTTTCCCATTTTCTGACTAAGATGGCTATAATTTTCAATATGAATACTGGTCATTCTCCCTTGGGGTCTTGGTTTTATTGATGCTCAGCTACTTTCTGGCACTTGGCATATGTAAAGCGAAGTCATGTGAATGGATCTCACTCTCCAATCCTTATCCTGATTGACCGATTTGTTGCCATCTATCAGTTAAGGATCAATTATACCATAGTTACTTTAGTGTTGCAGGCATCAGAGAAATGGAAGTCAGGCTAGTTTGCTAGGACCATGGGGATGAATCTCATGCCACGTCTTTTTTTTAACTAGGTTGCCTATGCCTGTGGCAGGATACATGCTTTTAACATTTCCATAACTTTTAAAGCATCAATACATAATCATTCTCTGGAAATTAGCTAGATCTTAGACAATGCTGTGTCGACTATGTAGTAAAGAAAAGAAGTGTTTCTCTTTAAACTAAGCATGGATAAGCTTTACTGACTGTATTTTTCACCAACCAGTTATAAAGGGTATCATGACTTTGTCTGTTCTCTCTTTGTTGTTTCATAACTAGATATTGAGATGAAAGCACTTTTGGGTACAAACTTTTTGTGTGCTCTCTCTTTTGCTTTATAGTTCACTAGGCAACTTCTTGAAAACAAAAATGCTTAAAACTTGATTCAGCAATCACCAAATCAAGTTATTAGTAGAAATAGTAGAAAAGGAAATCTATAGTTGTTTATACTTCGGATTGATAGAGTTCAAATATAGATATGTGCTTGTCTACCATAGATAGGAGAGAGAGAATCATATGTGTAATTTAAATTGTCATATTTTTAATATATTTTACTTTTAGTGAATTTGAAGTTTGTTGTTAAATTAATATATAATCTTTATTTAAAACAATTAATTTGTTTTATATATTATAATATAGGTGAAAAAGAGAAAATAAATTATATTACATACTAAAGTGGTGGTTAATTTTCGCCATGACTTCAACCGCGAAACAATACTTTGGCTAAATTAGCCACAGCATCGGCAAAGGATTTTTGCGAGATAAGATTACCTTCATTGCCATCAATGGACATCCATTTTTATAAATAGAATATTCGTTTTATTATATAGGACATCTTATATTTTTTATTTAGTTAACATATGTTATAAATGATTTATTATAACTTACAAATTTATATTTATATTTTAAAATACATTGTCTTATTTAGGACCTAGTTTAGGCCTAAATCGGGTTGGGCCATAAATTTGGTTCATAGGTCAGGTCTAAACTGAGACGGGCCATAAATTTGAGCCATAGGTCGAGCCACAAGAGAAAATCTCCAACCCTAGTCTAACCCATGGCCTTATCGAGTTTGGGTTGGGCCTGCTCGAGTTTAATTTCGGGTTGGGCCAATCAGATTTTTTTCCAGACCAGGTTGTTGGGTTATGGGCGACCCGACCCTAATTACTAGGTCTAGAATCTAGTCCAACTTCTTAGAATGTTATAAGTGAATATTGCACCAAAATCAGATTGGACAAATGAAGATCCAAAACACTAGATCCAAAGAGTCAGGGAGACTCCAAATGGTAAACCATATATAGCTGCATATGGATAGGGGCTAGCGACTACTATGGTTGGAAAAATCGTTTCTCAAGCTCTCATAGCATGGTTGAGCAATTATTATCAGGCTATGCATGATTGAGCAAGGTGGATGGAACAAAAATTGCATGTTTGTCCAAAGGAGAAACTACAACGTTGATTATTTCAAGGAGAGGGAGGACCTTGCTAGGAATTGGGGGTGTATCAAATCAAATTTTGAAGCATGGATTACTATCTTTACAAATTTATTTCCCCTCTCTTGTAGAGCAAGTTTGCTTTCAGATTGTAAGATAATCTCCTACAGGATACAACAGTCTACGTGAAAATGCAGAAAGCAAATCTAGAGTCTTTCTTTATGTCTCCTTGAAACAATGGATCATAAACATGATAGAGATTTAGGGAGAAATAGAATTCAAAATTTATCTTTTTCCCACGATCAATTGATTCTATTTTAAATAAACCATAGGATGAAATTAAACTCCCAAAATATTTATTCAAGAAAAAACGATTTTATCTGTAAATGCTCAATCAACACAATACCAATTAAAACAATCAAAAATTAATTAATAAATTCATAAATAATGTGCATCCATTAAGATAAAATACTTTTGAACATATAAAAGGCTTCTCTCTTTCTATCTCACCGTCAACGTGGCAATGTAGGTCTAAAGTTGAATTATCGTTTTCATAAACAAAGAAAAAAAGAATCAATAAGAAAGATGTCTTCGTAGTTGGTTTGTCATGGCATGTTGTGTGTCTCCTCCTCCGACCTCAATGGTCGACTTGTCTTTTGTATATCGAAAAGCTAATTGTTGTTGTAGGGAAGAACTATTACATGAAAAAACCACCTTCAAACATATTTTGGATTTTTCTTATAAGATCATAATTAATCTTCTCAATTTGATTGCATCCATGATTCTCTCGGGGACTGCAATTGAAACACTCATCTTTTGTTGCCCTTAAAAAAAACTTCTCTTGTTACAATTTAAATATGTAGCAGCTACGACTCTCAATAGGTAGGATATATGAAGACTTTTCTCGTACATTTATCCACAAGTCAACATCATTACCTATACGATGAGTACAGATGTATAGAAGAAATGTAATACTACTGTTAAAACAAAGTATTACAATATATTAATAATTTATATATACTATAGTCTAAAAATGTAAGTAACAAAACCGCACAAGATTGCTGCACAACACACTCTTGCTAATTACCACTATTACACTACTATAATACCACACACCCACCGCTGACAATGCTTCACTTGTTCACACTCACTAACTATTCACACCTACTCTCTCTTGCTAGCTAATGTTGGAAAAATCTGAATTTTCAAAGTTGACTTGTCGATGAAGTTCATGTTGACTTGACTCTAGATTTCTAATTTTCAAGTAAGTGGTAGAAAAATCTGAATTTTCAAAGTTGACTTGTCGACGAAGTTAATGTTGGAAAACTCTAGATTTCTAATTAACTTATTGAAAAAACCATTGGTCGAAATATCTAGAACATGGTAGAACTTTCCAAACTATTGGGCTAATTGATGGTGGCCTTTGGGTTAGGCCCATCAACATTATACTCACTTATTATCCATTAAGAATAGCTTTACCTGTACTCATTTCTTACTAACGAAAATAAGTAGACAATAATTGACAACTAGGTAATAAATATGTAAAATTTTCCAATTGTAAAAATACATCTAATAAATATTTCACTTTTTACATTTAACTTAAATTAATAGAGAGCACTTGCAAACACTACATGTTGACTTTAACAACATAAATAATTAATAAATATCATAAATTAATATAATAATAAGATGTTTAAACAAAGCAAAACAACTCAACAATGTTCATATATCTAATAGGAATCCTGTAAAGTCTATTACAAATCTAACTCTTAAATATGAATTTAGTAAGAAACAATTGATAATTCTATTAAAAGCTATCAAGTAATCCATCTTGCAATTTACTATCATTATCCATGCTCACAAGTTGTTCATATGGTTAATGGACTAAGTGTCAAATGATGGCATCAAAACAATGTAGCACAACATATATTTTAAAACAATGTTATAATTTATTTGCGTAACTTAGTTATAGTGGGTATAGGCAGATGAGTATTTATATCTTACCCATGAAAAAAAATTGAGTAATTTTTTTACCCATACAAATCCATTAAATAATTGGGTGATTTTTTTATCTGTAGGCATCTTAGTTTTGTAGTCGCTCATCGACAGATTCCTTTAGACAGACGCGCTTCAGTCATGACAGGCTCAACTACTTTCCCAAACTAACCGAACATCCGCCTACCCAAACCCTAAGCCTTCACCATATCACAAATCTAGAACCCTTGCATTGTTCAAATGTTCAAAGAGCAGTCAAGATCCGGTACGTAGGCTCAACAATAGGTCAAGTGCTATTCAATGGTGTGATCCATTAGCGTACTTTACCAGTGGTACCAATCAACGTAACTAAGCCATGCGAATATCTAACACGAGTTGCCAACGAAGTGTCCTGTGTTAGATTAATTCAGACAAAAGGATTCAGTGGTCCTTCCATGTGAAGGATCACTTAATTCTTCAACTCCATTAGCTTACACGGATCTAAGCGTGCATCATAACATTATGGAACCATCACACCCCTATCCCATCACCTAAATGCCAATCCTATCCCCTATGGGCAATCCCAACCATTCTTTTCAATGTTGTTGTACATCAATGGCTCTCATTTAACACACTTCCCTACTTAACTACCTTGCTTTCCTACGTGAGAAGCTCTCTAGCTCTGGCACTCTCTCTCGTTCTCGCACTCTAGCTCTCTTGCTCAACACACACCCTTGCTCTCTCACCTCCCTGCATACCCAACCCTTCCTTGCAACCAGTGACCACTACATCAAACCACCCACACTGCATGGAGAGAGTGAGAGCAGCCCTTTGCCGAAACTTTGCCTCCCTCCATCCTCCAATGTCCCTTAGTGAGGTTGAGAGGCACCCAGCGACTGAGTGTAGCCCCACTGATGCTAGCCACCCCGGACGCCAGCCATTGCCACCCGAATTCCAAAGGAAGCAGCCGCAAGCTTCGTCAGACGATCGAGAGCACATTCATCACCTATAGGTAAGCCCCGTTTTCCTCGACATAGTGTTGTAGACATGTGGATTCTTACCTTGCCTATCTTGGTCTACCATTGCCTTGTGTTGTCGGATTTTCGTTTCCTCTGTCGTGTATGCATTTGTGACGTGTTCATGGTTTCAAGTAAAGCCTATGACCGCTGAACTTGAACGGGACTCGTCCCTATATCCTTTCCCTCATTTCCAACCCATCATGATGTCGTCCTGACACCTGCAGGCCCTCTTTGCTGGCCAACTGCCCTTGCAATGGCGTGTGGGTACACGGACGTTGAGCCGAGAGGAATGAGGCATGTTTTCATCATTTTTCTTCGTGCATTGCATCTCCTTGCTTCCCTTCCTTCCACCTAGCATCGTTGTTGTGTTTCAGAGGTCCCCGACCTTCACCATGGTTGGCTAACCCAACAAGAATTGGTGGTTTACAAGCAGTGGTCGAGAAGATCATGCATTGTTTCTTATCATGCCTTTATCAATCCATTGTGTTCTCTGATATGCATGCATACTAGCTTTGTTGATGATGGCTTGATTTAATTCAATGGTTTCTTGTCGTAATCTGAGCAATGAAGTTACCATTTGAGATTGTAAAAACTAGGGTGTGACTCTTTAGTGAATCTATATAGTGCAATCATCCAGCATGATCACATAGCACGATCGTCCAGTGCGAGTCACTAGCATGTAAAACCCAGGTTCAAAACTCAAACAGTGTTACAGAGCACTTATTTGCTTGATTTATTGATCTTTGTTGGGTTTCTTGCTTTCTGATTTTACACATCTGCATGTTTTTGCATCATAGCATGGCATCAAGTACATTATTGGAGGACATACATTAGTTGGCATTCAATGCCTACATTAGTCACATATGTGAGCGGATTTAGCCAAGAAAGATCGATTCTTCTGGTGTATGGGGATGCTTGATACTTTCTTCATGTGTAACAGGAGTCTTTACTTTTTTTAGGCACACAATGACTAATACGATGCATCCATTTGACACAAATTACCATATTTGCATTTTTTCATCGCTTGTATCGCATTTTTCGTATGTTTTTTGTTTTCCTTATCTTTCGATTTTAAATAGATTAGGTAGCGACTCCATTTCTTTATCCTTTTGTTTCGTTTTTGCATTTGGTATTTTCAAATCGAGTATCTTTCCTTGGACTCACTAATTCACTGTGGCCTTCTCGATTTTGTGCATTTGGCCATCCCATGCTACCATGCGAAGTCAATCACCGATATGATCACAATATCCATTTAAATAAAATTAGTAATAGATAGTATAATGGGTAAACAATTACCATTGACAATCCTAAAATTAGCAACTATTATTAACTTCAGCTACCTCTTACAATTTTCGTTGTAATTACTACACATTAAATTAATTAAGGATAGGAATGGTACATAGGTGAAGGTGTTTTACAAGTAGATCAAGTAAGGTTATCAATGGGTTGGGTTGGGCTAGATTAGTAGTCACCCTGTAACTTAACCCGTTTTATGCTAACAGGTTACAAGTTAGGTCATGACTCATTTTTTCAACCCTTAACCCACATCTTGACCCAACTCATTTTATCCTAATAGGCTGGTTCGGGTAAACATGTCAAACAGGTCTATTAGAGTTATAGTTTATTGTGTTTACTTGGGATATCGGATTATTGGATATCCGTTTAGTGGGGTATTCTTTAACTTGATATAAATATGTAACTCTCTCCATCTAATAGAGATTAGATCCTATTTTCATCCTAACATAGTACTAGAGCACAGGCTTCTACCCTAACCCCTCATTTCCTACCTGTCGTCACCTTCACTCGCCACCGTTGTCGCTTGCCACTGCCGCCACAGTTGCTCCTACCTATGCTGCTGCCTCACCGAGCAACCTCCTCTCTTCTCGTCGACTGCACCAAGGGGACCCGCCGGTGGCTCCTACCTTCCCTACCACCGCTGGTGGTAGTCCCTAGGGTTCCGATGGGCCCTTAATCCTACTGGTGTGGGTTGTTAAGCCCCTTCTCGTCTCTAGTTGATCAATCTAGCCATGTGTTAGGGTTTCCCACCGCTGTTCATCGTTGTTTATGGTGGATAGGTGATATCCACCAATGGTTGTGCTTCTGGACTGTGTGGTTGTCTTCCCGGAAGGTGGTTGTGGTGCTTTGTTCACTATTGTTCATCAAACCAGGTCGTTTCTCTTCTATTTTTTGGAATTTCAGACCTTACATATTCCTATTATTATGGCCTCACGTGAAACCCTAGTTAAGAACCTTAGTGGCACATTTGAGAAATTAAATGGCAAGAATTATTTATTATAGGCACAAAGTTTCAAGACCTTTATTATTGCACATCGCAAACTTAATCACCTCACCAGATCTCTCTCAAACAGTAAAGACTCCTCATATGAAGATTGGTTTGCTAATATGTCGTTGTTGTGCCTTGGATATTAAATAGTATGGAGCCTTTCGTAGCTACAGGAGTTATGATGTTGAGGCCAGCAAAGAAGATTTGGGACACTCTTCGTCTCACCTATGGTCATAAGAAGAACATATCTCGGGTGTTTGAGGTATACAAGCAGTTGTTTACTCTTCGTTAAGGTGATTGTTCTGTTCCAGAGCACTTTGCCTTGCTACGATCTTTACTAGATGAGCTTGAGATCCATCAGCCCCTGACGACCGACATTACACAAATAAAATAGTATCAGGAGGAGCTCGTAATGGCTATTTACCTTTTCAGTTTGTCTTCCGACCTCAGCTCTCAGATCAGGAGACAGATTCTAGGGGTAGACAGTGTCCCAGACGTGCAGTCTACTTTTGTTAGAGTTTTACATATCTCCACAGCTATTCTAGCTTCAATCTCCGATCAGTCTACTATGGTGGCCACACAGGAGAGAGCACGTGGTAGTACTCATGGTCATGGTCGTTCAGGGATTGGAGGATGGTCTCGATGTACCCCTTGTGGTAGGACAGGACATCGTATTGAGAGATGTTCGGATTTACATAGACGACCCTCTTCTTCCTCATCTGCAAATGTTACTACAGAGTCACTACCAGCTCAGTCCACCAATGAGGAGCAAATAGTCACCATTTCACAGGCTGATTATGACAGGTTTTTACAGCTACAGGCTACTGATTCCACTGCCACTGCCTCCTACTCTACTTCCACAGGTATTAGTGCTCTCTTGGCTTCCAAGAACTCCTCTTGAATAATTGATTCTGGTGCATCCTCCATCATGTCAGGTACAAAAAGTCTTTTTACCCGTCTTTCCTAGTTATCTGATATTAGATCTGTGGCTATTGCTGATGGTAGGTTTTGTTCAGTGCCTAGCAAAGGAGTTGTGCAGGCCTCCTCCCAGATTTTCCTTGATAGAGTCCTATATGTACTTGATTTTCCTATGAATCTGCTTTTTATTAGTGTCATTACCAAACAATTGTGTTGTTATGTAACATTTTTCCCTTTTCACTGCACTTTTCAAGATTTCGGATAGAGAGGAGGATTGGTTTGGGCCATGAGCGTAGCAATGGTGTGTACCAGTAGACACCCCGATTTTGTAGTCACTTGACATCAGACTCCTCTGGAAAGATGCTCTGGTTGTGATCACCAAAACCTTAACTTTCCAACCTAAAACCCTAAACCTTAGTTTCACCTAAACCCGTAAACCCACTTAAGCCCACACAAGCCCCTTCAAGCCTACACCCGTCCACTCTAACCTAATCAAAATTAAAACCAAACAAAACTCATCTAAAAACATTTAAAATCCAAATTAATCAGATAAAAATCCCAATTAAAACTAAGATCAAATAAAATCCACTTGAATCCACTTAAAATCCAACTTAATCAAATAAAAACCACAATTAAAACCAAAATTAAATAAAACCCACTTAAATCCACTTAAAATCCAAATTAATCAAGTGAAAACCTAATTAATGTCAAAATCAAATAAAATCCACCGTCGACGAGGCCAATGGCCTCTTGAGTCAACATAAGCACCTAAAGCCTCTCCCCTTCTCTCGCTTCTTTTTCCCTAAGCCTCCGTCGCTCAGGTGGTGATTTCCCTAGCCTATTGTGGCCTGGGGAGTGCCGCCATTGCCCACTACTATAGATCGCCGCCGTCGAACCCACTGAGCGGGCAAAGCACACCAACCTCGCTCTAACTGGACTAACGCCTCTGGAAGCTCCCCTGTGGTCCACAGAACATTTCCCGATCGCCATTCGAATGCCTCCACCGCTGCAATGCTGTCCCCACCATCGTCTGCAACCGTCGCTAGAGCCTGAGATGGGTGGCACACCCCAGGCCGCCACGGTCGTGCCCAATGCTCTGAAAAGCTCCGTTGTGCCTCCTTCAAGCTCACTGGAGCCTCCGTTCGCCGCTTTGACGCCTGTAGGACAGCCACCCGCGAAGCTTGCCGCCACCGGAGAAGAACGGTCGGGGGTGACGTCGACCCACCGTTACGGTCGCTAGATGGATTGTCGACGTCGATAGATCTTCTCCTCTCCTCCTTTTCTTGCTTTTCCCTCACTTCGATGAGGGATCGGGCGACGGGGAGGCCATAAATGGCCTCCCCAGTCCTCTGTCATCCTCCTCTCCTCCTTTTCTTGCTTTTCCCTCACTTCGATAAGGGATCGGTTGACGGGGAGGCCATAGATAGCCTCCCCAGTCCTTTGCCATTGGCAATCTTCGAATCGCCAGCGGCCATTGTTTTTTATTTTCTTTTACCTTTTTCCTTGAGTTTTTTTTAGAACGTTACAATTCAATCCTAGCATTTTGTACTTTAACCCCTGGATTTTTAATTAAGGTTTCGTTTCTTTTGTTTTTCTGTAAATATTGCATCATATCCCATGAACTTTCTTCTTTTCATTTTTTGTCCTGTGAATATTTGTTTTATCGCAATTGAGCTCCTGAAATCATGTTTTCTTTATAATTAAGTCCTGAGATTTTGCACTGAGGCCCTAGAACTTCTAAAAATGAGTTTTCTGTGTAGAATTTGCTTTTTGAACCTTGGGAATCTTCATAATCACACTAATCATTATAATAATTCAATTTTCATCACATTTAGGTCCTGAAATTTTACATGTAAGTCCCTAGATTCACAGCATATAGTCCCTAAGCACAAGAAATTTGCATCCAGACCCTTAGAGTAATTTCAAATCTATTATTTAGGGTTTTAATTGTTTTCTCACATATTTTTGATATTTTCCACTTATTGCATTTCCTATTTTGCACTTAACCATAGATTTCATTTAAAAATCCTGTTTTCATGGTAAGTTGATCTTTAATTTCATATTTTAATCACATTTGCACTTATGTGTGAATTTTGCACATTAGACCTTGAGTTTTCAGGAAATTACCAAGGTGCAAGTTTCACGCATCTCAGTGCCACATTTTCATTTGATCCATCTTTCGCACATTGGAATAGAAGTCATTAAATACATTTTGATCCAGGTTTCCCTCCTTTTGTGTGAATTTTGCATTTTAGTCCCTGAAATCATGTTTTCTTTATAATTAAGTCCTGAGATTTTGCACTGAGGCTCCAGAACTTCTAAAAATGAGTTTTCTGTGTAGATTTTGCTTTTTGAACCTTGGGAATCTTCATAATCACACTGATCATTATAATAATTCAATTTTCATCACATTTAGGCCCTGAAATTTTGCATGTAAGTCCCTAGATTCACAACATATAGTCCCTAAGCACAGGAAATTTGCATCCAGACCCTTAGAGTAATTTCAAATCTATTATTTATGGTTTTAATTGTTTTCTCACATATTTTTGATATTTTCCACTTATTGCATTTCCTATTTTGCACTTAACCATAGATTTCATTTAAAAATCCTATTTTCATGGTAAGTTGATCTTTAATTTCATATTTTAATCACATTTGCACTTATGTGTGAATTTTGCACATTAGACCTTGAGTTTTCAAGAAATTACCAAGGTGCAAGTTTCACGCATCTCAGTGCCACATTTTCATTTGATCCATCTTTCGCACATTGGAATAGAAGTCATTAAATACATTTTGATCCAGGTTTCCCTCCTTTTGTGTGAATTTTGCATTTTAGTCCCTGGTCTTGTCCTTTACCATGTTTACATCATTTCATTGTTTTTTAAAGACCTTGCCTTTTTAATGTTTTCTTGCAAATAACTTTCTCTTGACATTTCGCATATATTTTGGCATATATCAGGTCATGCATCATCCCCATACATGTATTTATCACATTTGATCATTGAAATGACCGAATCACCCCTGTGCCACCAATCCATGCGTAGGCATGTTAATAGTTGCTTTACATCATGCATAACCTTGGTCTAAGTCATTCCTCAGCACTTTTTACACATTTAGACACTTTTTCATGCAATTTGCATAGTTTTCATTACATTTGCACATTGTCCCATCCTTTTTGAGCAAGCCCGCATCCCATAAGTTTCTTTCGTGGATTTTCCTCATCCTGTTTCTAGAATCCTTTGCCTGACATTTGATTTGACCCTTTTTATTCTGTATTCTTGGATTTTTGATTTAATTTGGATTTCATTGCCTAAGGGCATATACGAACTTACCGAAAAGTCCACATTGGCCCCATCATGAATTATTCTCCTTTTTTGATTTTCCTGACCTTTTCCATGATTCTGATGACTTGGGTTAGCCCCACTATTGACCTTCTTAATATCGATATGGTTTTCTCGAGCATTCATTCCAAAAATACCGTCATTTTATGTGATTTTCTTCACATGTCACCGTTTGCTTGTTTTACGTGGGTTTCTTTGCAATATTTCCGTTCTAGTTTTTGTGATGTTTTCTGCGATTCTAATGATTTGGGTGTATTGCATTTTTGATGCTCTCAATGACAGTATGGTTTTCACGAGCATTCTTTCCAAAAAGACCATCGTTTTATGTGATTTTATTTGTATGTCACCGTTTGTCGGTTTTATGCGGATTTCTTTGCAATTTTTCCCGTTCGATTTCCGCAATGTTTCCATGATCCTGATGACTTGTGTAGGTTGCATTTTTTATGCTCTTGATGTTCGTGTGGTTTTCCAGAGCCCTTTGTCCAAAAACATCGTCATTTTATATGAATTTCTTCACATGTCATAGTTTACCTGCTTTGCGTGGATTTCTTTGCAATTTTCCCGTTCAGATTTCCATGATGTTTTCTATAATTCTAATGATTTAAGTTTGTTGCATTTTTATTCCCTTGAGGCCTGTATAATTTCCCGAGCCTTTCTTGCCAGAAACCTCGTCAGTTCATGTGATTTTCTTTGTCATGTCATAATTTGTGATTTCATCATTTAGTGTGGATTTCTTCACAGTTTTTGCGTATCATCTTGCACAACAATCTAGTCTTATCTTGGCATTCATATTAGAATAATTAGAGCACAATTTAGGCTTAGCAAGCATTCATTCAGTCTCTATCAAGCGAATTAGACTAAAAAGACCGAGTTTCTCGGGCATACAGGGGTGACTTAGATGTCACTCACGCGTGCTGTGTGTTTTCAGGTGCAGACCGCGTGCAGCCAGGTTCCGGTGCAGGAGTTGAAGCTTCTAGCCGCTCATCGAGATCCTAGAGGTGAGCCTTAGTTATAGTCCTTTTGTTCTGTAATTTGTGTAATTAGGCTTGTGATACTGTGTTTTGGTAACGTGCCTGGGTTCGAGGCGTTACACTATGTGTGAGATATGGTGTTGAAAGGAGTCATCTCTACACCACATACTCATTCATTTAAGCAGCTAGCAGATATCTTTACCAAGAGTTTGAGTAGTGGGTCATTCATGTTTTTATGTACCAAGTTGGATCTTTTTGATGTCTATGCTCCAGCTTGAGGGGGAGTGTTAGCGTTATAGTTTATTATGTTTACTTAGGTTATCAGGTTATTGGATATTCGTTTACTGGGGTATTCTTTAACTTGATATAAATATGTAACTTTCTCCATCTAATAGAGATTAGATCCTATTTTCATTTTAACAAGGTCATTTTACAATAAATTAACATGTATATACTTATGATAAAGTAAACTGTATGTAAACATGTATTTTAAAATACAAAATAAACATTGTAAACATAATCATCAGTCTCCATGAATAATATCAAATAAATATAGACTACAT
>JAMKQA010007402.1:0-12279 GCA_024699735.1 Posidonia australis | reverse complement strand
TTGTGTGCCAGGTTACCCCTGATCAAGGTAACAACAGTAATGAAAGTGGAAATGATAAGTAAGAGAAATGTGTGTGTGGTCAGGATTGGACTTGTGAATGGTCCTAGAATCCTGGAAAAAGAAATGATGATGTTTTAACCAGTTGCCAGCCAATATTTGTGTTTTGGTTTTGAGTCCAATGGGGCAGTGTGTTTTAGACTGGATCTGGTTAGAATGTGTGTTTTGGAAGTGTGTTTTGGGAAGAAATTCCCAATGTTGAAAATGGAATTGTTTTGGAAAAGGAAAATGAATTCCAAAAGGGTTTTGAAAGGAAAGTGGTTTTGGAACGAATTTCCAAATGTTTGTGAAAGAAAGAACTTAGTTTTGAAATTGAATTCCCAAGTGATTATTTAATAAAAGAAAATGATTTTCAAAGGAGAAAACCAAGTTTTGAAAAATGATAGGAAACCAGTTTCTTTTGGTTTTGCCGAGTTTTGTTTGTAGTTGTGTGTTTTGAGGGTGCATACTGAGTGACTTAGATGTCACTCACGCGTGCTTTTGTTTTTCAGGTGCAGACCGCGTGTAGCCAGGTTCCGATGCTGGAATTGGAGTTTCTAGTCGCACATCGAAATCCTAGAAGTGAGCCTTAGTTACATTTCTATTTGTTCTGTAATTTTGTGTAATTCTACTTGTGATACTGTGTTTTGGTAACGTGTCCGGGATCGAGGCGTTACAACAACACAAGGAATGTCATTCTATAGGAATTACTTAGGAACAAATTGTATTAGCTTCATTCTACTCACTTTTCCAAAAATAAATGTGCAAACACTTCTCCTTTCCTTGGTAAACATGTTTATACTTCTTTCTAACATTAACGACTTGGTCACCCTTGCTCTGTAGTTATTTGTTGAGGCACTTCTAATTTTCATTTTTGTGGCTCTCATTAATAATTTGTATTGTAAGTTGAGTTAATTGAGTTATGTTATGTTATGGGTTATTGGGTATGTGGATATCCACGTAAAGGGTCATCCCTCTATATATATGTAACTCATTCTACTCTAAGGAATAATCAAAATTTTCTCTTTAAACCTTAATGTATATGGTATCAAGAGCAAGGTGACAACCTTAATCCCACCCACAAGCCGCCAGCTAACACACGCCTCTGCCACTCTATGTCGACCTCTACCAGCCCCTGACGACGTGATAGTTCACGCAACCAACCTTGTCTACTCTCTCCCTTACATCCAATCACCTCCACCCTCCCTTTTGTCGACTCCAACTCTTCCCCCAGCCTCCATCGACCAGCACAGGCCTCTGATGGCCTTGTTTTGCCACTAGGATGGCCTAATCCACCCCATTGTTAGTATATTATCTGCTTCTCTCTATTTCTTTTTTCTAGACAACCGACGGATGTGCAACCCACTGTTGGTTGCTAGATGTTGTTGAACGTTACCCAAGTTGTTATCCGACGATCAAGGGCTATGTTAATCCCTACAAGTACCAAAATCAGTGTGTTTAAGAAAGTTTAGTGCAGTTTTACCAATTTTTCAATCTATTTTCAGTCAGCTTTTTTTTAAAATATGGCTTCTTCACGGGAAAAATGGCTCAAAAGGCTTAATACTACCTCCATCAAGTTAGATGATAAAAATTATTTACTATGGAAAGAAGCTTTCAAGACCTTCCCAAGAGCTCATCACAAAATCAACCACTTTACACTTAATCTGCCTGATGTCAAGGATCTCTCCTATGAAGATTGGCTAGCCAATGATTGTGTCGTGATATCATGGCTAGTCAATAGTACGAAGGAATAGATTGCGCAAAGCGTTATAATGTTGAAGCCAACTAAAAAGCTGTAGGACACCCTACATGCTACATACGGTAATGAAAAGAACATTGTTCAAATCTGTGAAATTTATAAGCATTTATTTACACATTGTTAGGAAGAGAAGATGGTTGAAGAATCCTGTAGTACATTTCGTGCTTGATGAGTTGGAGATATATCAACTGTGTGTGGCTGATATTTCCAAGATGAGACAGTATTGGGAGGAGTTAGCAGTTACGATTTTTCTGGTAGGTCTCAACCCCGAATTTGCAGTACAAATCTGAGGACAGACTCTAAGTGCAGAGACAGTTCCTATACTACAATCCACCTTTTCCAAGGTTTTACAGGTTTCTACAACTACACCTCCTATGACAAAGCTATCAGCACTTATGTCTTTCTAGTAGAGGTCAAAGTGGTAGATATGGGCGTAGTGGTGGACGTGACAATAGGTGATGTGATCATTATGGACGTGACAACCATACTTCTGACAGATGTTGAGATAAATATGGTAGACCACCACTAACACAACTTGCTTCCTTAAGTGAAACTTAGACAATGAATCAAACGGTACAACCCATAGTGACTATTTCATAGGCAAATTATGACGAATTTCTTCATACACAAGCTCACCAATCTATAGTCTTTGTTTCTCATGCCACGACATTAGGTACCAGTGCTATGTTAGTTACTAACGATAATTCTTGGATTATAGACTTTGGAGCCTCCATCCACATAACAAGTACAAAGAACCTATTTAATTGTCTTTTGCAGCTTTCTGATATACAATCTGTAACGATTGCTAACGATCGTACTTGTCTAGTATTTGGTGAAAGAGTTGTTCATGCTTCTTTCTAGATCACACTTGATAATGTTTTATATGTACCTACGTTTCCAGTCAACTTACTTCCTATTAGTACCATAACAAAACTACTTTGTTTCGTAGCCTTCTTCTCTTTTCATTGTACCTTTTAAGATCTATGGATAGAGAAGGAAATTGATTTGGACCATGAGTGTGGCAAAAGAGTACAGTTGTTAGTGCAGGATGAGATACCTCATGGACTTACGAATATTGCTTCCACCTCAAAGCCTTCTTTTTATGGCATTATCGCCTTACTCATCCATCTCTCGGTAAACTTTAGCAAACACTTTCATGGATATCAGTTGAATCATTTAGTTGTGGTAAGCATCACCGTGCTACCTATGACGTCTGTTCTTGTCTCGTAATAAAAGTATTTTTAATTTAGTTCATTATGATGTTTGGGTCCAACATGAGTTTCCTCTATTTTAGGTTTTAGATATTATATTATATTTGTGAATGATTTCTTCAGAGTGTCTTGGACTTATTTGTCAAAGGACAGAGTTCATGTTCTTGATGTTGTCAAACAGCTCTGCAATGAAATAAAAAATTAATTTTCTATTACACCTAAAGTGATTTGTACAAACAATGCCTTACATTTTTTGCGAAATGACTTGCAATCATACTTTATGTCTTAGGAAATTATCCATCAAACCACATGTGCTTATACTTCTCAATAGAACGGCATTACGGAGCACAAACATCGGCACTTTCTTGATGTTGCTCGAACTCTTATAAGATGAAAGTTTCAAAGTATATGTGATCTAATGCTATTCTCACGACTACATATCTTGTTAATCCTATGCCCTTCACTCCTTTGGAAGGTGAAATTCCTCTTAGATGGCTCTATCTAAATAAAGAATTGTCTAACTTATCGCCAAAAGTGTTTGGGTATACAACATATGTACAAATCTTGATCTTGGACTTGATAAACTTAATCCTAAATCAACAAAGTGTGTTTTTATTGGATACTCACGTACTCAAAAAGGAAACAGATATTGTCATCCACCTACACGTGGATATCTTATGACTGCTAATGTCACTTTTTTGAGTCGAAGTCCTATTTTAAGTCAACAGAGTCCCAAGTTGTAAGTGTCCTACTATCACGACTAATTGATATGCACCCCCAATTGGAACGTCTATTGTAAGTTTATCATCGCCGACAACACGTGCCTCAACAACCACAAATCGTTCAAACTCCAACTCCTATGATTGTAGATCCATCCATTACCAATTTAAAACTTGATATGCCCATAGCTCTCCAAAAAGATAAAAGACACCTATCTGCACATCCTATTTTATCATTTGTTTCTTATGACCATCTTACTTCCAGTTTTCGTCAGTTTGTGCTTTCTCTCACTACAGAGTGTATACTAAAAAGTCATCTTGAAGCAAAGTAAGCTCCACATTGAAAAGCTATAATAGATGAAGAAATACAAGCACTGGTGTCTCGTGGCATATGAGAACTATTGAACCGTCCTCTAAGAACTAGTGTTGTAAGTTGCAAGTGGGTATTCGCTGTGAAATACAAGTCGAATGGTTCAGTGGATCGGTACAAGGTAAGGCTAATTACTCATGGATTCACACAGATTTATGGTATTGATTATGTAGAGACATTTTCTCCAGTTGCTCAGCTCAACTCCATACGCATACTATTGTCTCTTGTAGTTAATCACTCTTGACAGTTATATCTGCTTGATGTAAAGAATATGTTTCTTTATAGTGACTTGGATGAGAAAGTTCATATGGAGCAACCACTTGAGTATGTTGTTTAGGAGAAAGCAGATTTATCGTCTCAGGAAAATAATTTATGGATTGAAACAGAGTCCTCGTGTATGGTTCTTCAAGTTCCGGGAAGTTGTCACAGATAGTGGTTTTTCTAGATGTTCTGTGGATCACTCTATGTTTATTAAAAAGACAGTAGGAGGATATGTTTTTCTAGTAGTCTATGTGGATAATATACTTATAACAGGTAATGACATAGTTGGTATGACTGAAGTAAAATAGTATCTTGTACAACAATTTGTCACAAAAGACATAGGAAAGCCTAAATACTTCTTAGAAATTGAGTTTATTTATGCCAAGGACAAGTTAATACTTTCACAAAGGAAGTATGTACTTAACATACTTCAGGATACAGGACTCCTAAGATGTAAACTTGAGGATACACCTATAGATCAGAGTCCATCATTCTAAAGCGAGACCTCTGAATTATTTGATGATGTTGATAGATACAAAAGATAGATAGGTAAGCTGCTTTACTTAACTGTGACTCATCCTGATAAAGCCTATATAATAGGACTACTGAACCAGTGCATGAACTGAAATAAGTACATTGGCAGGGTGTTCTCTGTGTTTTAGCATATGTGAATGGTAATCCTCCCCGTAGATTAATTTTCAAGAAAAATGGCCACTTACAAATCAAAGCATATTCAGATTCCAATTATACAAATAATAAAAAGAATACGAAGTCAACCTCTAAATACTGTACTTATGTTGGTCAAAATCTTGTCATCTGAATGAGCAAAAAGCAAAATATTGTGTCCAGATTAAGCATAGAAGCTAAATATAGATCTATGGCATAGACGACTTGTGCGATGACTTGGCCCAGATCTTTGTTGACTAACCTTAGATTTGTGGTAGAAACTCCAATGTCTATGTATTGTAATAACCAAGCTACCATACACATAGCAACAATCCAAACTTCTATGAGCATACAAAGGACATAGAAGTGGATTGTCATTATATAAGAGATCTAGTACGGCCTTGTACCATTACTACACCGTATATGTAGTCCTCTAAGTAGCTAAAAAACATCTTCATCAAAGGACTTCAAGTAGGTGCGTTTCAGAGTATCCATAACAAGCTAGGCATGGTTGATGTATATACTCCTACTTGAGAGAGTATGTGAGTTGAGTTATGTTATGTTATGAGTTATTAGGTATGTGGATATCCATATAAGGGGTCATCCTCCTATATATATGTAATTCATTCTACTCTAAGGAATAATCAGATTTTTCTCTCTAAACCTTAATTAACATGTATTCTTGTAGCTCATGCCAACTAGGAAGAGGTCATATACTCTTTTTCTTCATGCAAAACATATTGTTAATTACTCTTTAAAACATCATTTAGTATGTCGTATGTACATCACAGCATACACTTCTTCTCCAGGAAGTGCTAGATATTATCTTCATTTTATTGATGAATTTAGTAGATTGGCTTGAATACGCTGTTACTTTGCTTCTTCTTTTTAGCAGTAAAAATGAAATTATATTAAGGATACAACAGTTGAAAAACAGAAAGATAAAAGGAACAAGAAAATGCAAAAAAACAAAGTCTAACACGATGATAGGACTAAGCAAAACTTCGCAAATCTTAAGGATAATTTGGTTTAATCCTTTTTTAGCAGTATTTGGTTTAGTCCATTTGAAATAGAAAAACAAAGTGGAAGCATTTATTTTATTTGCAAAACTCAAGTACCTTCTAATTTTATCAATTTGTAAACAAAGTAGCAACAATTTTTAGTGAGAAAAGTTACGTACAAATTGATGGTGGCATGAAGTTCAAGCCTCATTTTGAACTATCATTCTCTTCTAGCATTACATATCAGATCTTTTGTCTACATACACATGAACAAAATAGTTAGCTTGTGTTCAAACATAGATTGAGAGAGACTGAACTCTTCTTAATGCTTCTCTACCTTCAAATTTTTAGTTTGCTTCTTATAAGGTTGGTCATTCTCATAAATTAATCACCTTCTCAAGTGATTAATTTTTATTGCCTTGGAAATTGGCACTTCAGAGTTCATACTAGAAGTTTTTATGTTTTGTTGTGCTTGTCATCCACAATTATGCCCACAAACCATTAAAACTTCTAATCTCATGGAATGCTAAAATACTTTTCTTACAATAATAAAATTAATCAAGCAAAAAGATAATTATGAGAAACTTTGCAGCACTAAATGCTGCAAACCAAGAAATTTGAAGATAGGCTACATTCACAAGAAGGAAAAGCTATATTAAAAATGTATATACTCTGCTAGCCATTTTGTTAGTGAATATGTGGACAAGAGATTGCAATGTCATAATATGATAAATATCTAAGAAGTTTGAAGTTTGTACAATCCTCACTTTGCAAGCATTTTATTTTCCAACTAAAAGAGTGTTCTGAAACATTTACTGCCATAAGTTTGCAAGCATTTTGTTTTCTAACTTGGCAGTTGTTGCTTTTGAATGGGAAAATACAGATGGAAATACCAAGTGCTAGAGCTAAGTCATCGACATGAAGAAAATAATAATTAGCACCACTTGAAGAATGATCCCACTCATGATAATGTATACTACAAGGAAAAGCATAGTCTTATTTATAAGGACAGTATGGATTCTACAACCAAGCTGACAAGAGTTACAAACACATGCTTTTTTACTATCAATACACAAAGACAACATATTGATAACTTGACTAATAATTGCAAAACAAAGGTGACAAATACATATTCTTGAAAACACATTTCCTAAGAGTAGTAGTAAGTAATTGTAAGTTTATTTATAGGAAGGCAGTCACAACGTCTAGTTTCTAAACAGTTACCAAAAAAACAGAGTCATGTTGTTGACCTGAATAAAAAAATATAGAATAATTAAAAGGGTAAATTACAGTTTACCTTTATCAACTATTTGCATTTTTTAACTTAGCATCCTAAATTTTTTTTTTCCTTACAATTTGCCTCCTTCAACTACTTCCGTTAAACAACAAGACTCCATTCATCAGGTTTGAACAATTACAGTATTTTTTATGGGACAAATTTACCTTTCTTCCCATTTTCTTCCACTTATCCTTATCAACTATTCGAATTTTTCAACTTAGTATCCTAAACTTTTTTATTACAACTTGTCTCCTTCAACTACCTCTATCAAACAATAAGACCCTTCTGTCAAGTTTAAAGGATTACATGACCTTTACAATATTACTTTCAAACAAATTTGTCCTTCTTTTCCATCTTCTTCTTCTCCATCTTCTTCTATTTTTTCTACAACATAAACCCTAAACTCGACTTTACCACCAAAATTTTCTCCTTTCATATTCTTTTCCAAACCATTTTTTCTCTTTTTTCTTGATAAACTAATGATCTTGAGTTTCCTCAACACTATAGGAAGATCATGAACTTTTGTCCTGTCATCATCAAGCATATCTCAATCGAAGATCTCAACTCACTCTAAAAAGGTGTTGGTGACTGAGATTTGTGTCGAGTAAAGTGTAGGTGAAGAAGAAAAGATTTTGTAGGGATAATGTTCGGATCAGGCTGAGAAAGAGATTACTTGTAACTCAAGCTAAAACGATCAAACAAAGCAAAATTTTAACAACATTTACCTAAAAAGGTAACTTATTGTAATTTACTATAATTGAAGAGGACAAGTTGTAACAAAAAAATTCAAGTTACAAAACTAAAATAATTAAAGAGATAAACTGTAATTTAACTGTCAAGGGAGGCAAATTGTAATTAAAAAAAAATTAGGACACCAAGCAGAAAAACGTGAATAGTTGATGAAGGTAAACTATAATTTAACCCTAGAATGATAAATTACAAAGGGTAAAATAGTCAAATCATGTAAAAAATTAACATTGTTCACGTAAAAAGGGAGTTTATTGTACTTTATCATAGTTGAAAGTGATAAGTTGTAATAAAAATGCTTAAGATACTAAACTAAAAAATATAAATAATTGAGGGAGACAAACTGTAATTTACTCAAATTAAAATTAAGGTGCTTTTGTGATCCTTATAATGTTATGACATATGAATCAAAAGAAAACTTTTATAAAATATTACTAAGAGAAAGGATATCATGATAAAAAAACAAGTAACAAACAAACCTATATAAGGACTTGTTCGATTAGACTATTACCAATACTTATGTACTCCAAACCAAAAGCAGCTCCAAAGGTATCAAGTAGAATCCATTGTTTTACGTAGATGAAAGATAAACAAACTCTTGAAGTGTGAGAGGACTACAGACCCATGAAATGATGCATCAAAACTCCAACAAGTTTACACAGCCTGTCCTTGTATCGCCCATGAGTGGCATAGCATAGAGCATTTAGAAGAATTGTAAAAGTTGACCTGCCAAAACATTACTATCTTGAGAGCCACCACAACATGAGAAATTTGCTCTTTAAGCGGTTGCTTGGCAGCAGTGTTATGTGAGTCCATTAAGTCGTTAAAAGGATGAGAGTGGCATTTTAGGCATCATTCAAAGCTGAGAAGACAACCATGAACTTTGGCGTTCGTAACTATATGCTGGACTCAAAGCCGATAAGGGTTACTCAATAACACTGTGCTCAGATTCTAATTGTCGTGAAAGAATCCATGTGACAAGTGAATTTTTTGAACCTTTGATGGTACAAATTTGAGATCATTAATCAACATATGGGAATAGGTTTTAAAAAAAGGCCTGCAATGAGCACCAAGCTGAGAGAAGTGGTTAAGAAACCACTCGAGCAAACTGCAAAAACGCCTTCTGTAAGAGGAGACAATAAGCACCTGAATCAATTGCTCTTATTCTTGTGAAGTTACATACTCTAGATTAAATTACATCTCATCATCAGAGGAAACTCCAAAGATAGAGGAAGAAACATTTACGTACAAATAATGAACTTAGGCACTTGAAGGAGTCATAGATAGCCCAGGTTGAAGGTGATGCATAGGCAGCGTAGGAGTGTTTTAAGCGTGCCATACGAGATAGTTGGCACCATAGCATTTAATGGAGATAATGCAAAAAATTATAAGGCCAAAGGGAACATAATGAGAATAGGAGGATAACGAGCCAATGGATTGCATGGAGACACAAGAATGATTTGGACATTTCTAAGTTTCATTAAGTTAGTGGTGCACAAATGCGTACAACAGATGTAGTCACATTTTTAGTTTACAGTCACTACGTAACATCTGAAATATAAGTATCCACAACATGGTGGTTTCACCAAAACCTCAAGTAATATGTTCACATCCAACATAAATGGCATTTCAATTGCATGAATGGTAACATACGTAGCGTAGCATATAAGTGGCAATTCAATTGCATTTAGAAATTTAAAGCTGTTTATTCCCTCTAAATTTAGAAATTATGGAACCATTGCAATACTCTGGTCTTATGCACCATACCTCGAAGACAATACCTTTTTTTTTTGAATTGTAAGTAGTGAATGAAAGAAAGAAGCAAGGATTGAACTCACCCTACCAACCCGCACCCCGACCCGAGCTCGACAACCTTCTTCCCCTTAAGAACCAGCCTGCCGGAATCCACCGCGTGCTCCAGGAACTTCCCGAGAACCACTCCGCTGTCCCACATCACAGCTCCCGTCACCCCCGGCGTGCTCTGCAGGAAGAACAGAAACCAAAACACGTCACTGGTAACGGACCACTTCCACTGTAAAGAAAGGCGGTTCTCGTGATCCTCTGCTGCTACTCTACCATGGACGAAGGGGTCTGGAGGATGGTGAGGCGGTGCCCGCACGCGTCGACGCGGAGCTCCGTGGAGGAGTGGCAGACGAAGGCGTTGGGCTTGGACAACGTCGGCTGCTGGATCGCCCAGAGGAGGAGGATTTCCTCTGCGGGGTCCGAGACTACCAGGACAGGTGCCTTGTAGGAGCCCATATCCACCGTCGATTCTGCATCGGCGGTGGTGTCAAGACCGCCGCCGCCGTCAACGTCCGCCACGGCCACCGGTTCTCTCCCTCGCTCCATCCGGAGGACCCTTCGGGTCTTCGCTGGAGTGAGACTGTTCTAGTGCTTACAAGGGTTTTTTGCATACATGCACTAGGAAAGTTTTTTTATTTCTTTGTACAGCCTTCCAAGGCAACTGTTTTGTATGTCCCGGCAGAATCTTCTATTCCTTGTTATAGGCCTCCAATTTATGACACAAACACAATAAGTTATAATCATGTTTGGGTTTAACCTTATTGTATCTCGTATATTTATCGTATTTTTCTTCTAAACACAATTATTAAATGGATCATTTTTGTGTCTGTGAATATGAATTTGGGTGTTGATGAAGATCGTTGTCGTGTCCACTTACTTCTACGGTCTTTGTGATCGTCACTTGTCCTTTACTGAAGTTGGTTAACAAGATACCTACGAGAGATGGTGATTGTGATGATGTGGGTTTTTGGTTCACTCGATCGACGACAGGATGTTACCCAACGACTTCCTCGTACTATGTAGTATTCTTCTTCTTCAACACAAATAAGAAAAAACAAAGAAAATAGAACTGAATTAGACTAGGTGTAGTAAACGATAACAAAAGAGAAAAATAAACAACATGAATAAATAGATCTAATACTAACTAAAGGGTGATTCCCTACATGCATATGCCATGGACTATCTATGAATGCAAGTTTTATATGAAATAGAATGAAAGCAAGTTTTATATGAAATAGAATGAAATAAATTGAAAGAAATACTTCATTCACCTTTGGTGCTTGACGTGAGGGTTAGAGGAAGTGGAGGCCGATGGACGGAGCTCCGGAGATGCACTATGGCTATAGAAAGTGGTTGGATCTCTAGGATCTGAGCTTCTAGAAAGAGATGAACATGAAAGAAGGGGTATGTCTCTCTCCCTCGGGATTTCTCTCTCTCTCCTTTCGAGGGTTTCAAGGTGGTTCTTCAAGATTTTAATGTACCTCTCCTCAATATTGTAATGTGCCTCTCCTTCAAACTCTTGATCTAGGAGTCAATTTATAAAGTTTGGGGACTTTAGATCTCATTAATGATGAATGGGAGATCAATAACCAAGATTAAAAACATAAATATAGCACAAAATCTCTTCTTAAATATCGTCGCCTATTGAACTGGCAATAGGATTATTGAGTTGCACCTACCGTAAGCGACGAGGCTGTAGATCCCAGATTAAGCGCACGCGGTGAATCAACAACCAACTGGCATGAAATCTGCCACGTCAGCTAATCGCTTGTTCAAGTAACAACAAGCGACTAAAAAAACATAATTTTGAAAATTAAGATCTCAAAATATCTATTATGAATCTATTAGCAAATATTGACCAAATCAATCCTGAAAACTCATACTCGTAATTGAAAGATATTTTAGATTAATTTCCAAATTCAAAATCCATTTAGAATGTTAAGTAAATTGGATTTAAAAATTAAATATTTAATAATTACGAGAATATCAGTCAAAATCAAAGATATATTTGATTTAAATAGATTGACAATCATTTAGATATTTTGGATTTTATCTTTATTTTTTTAGCAATATCAGGAATTAAATATAAGCTATAACATTAAAATGTAATAACTAATCCTAAAATCTCATTTTTTGTAAAAATAAAGATAAGTAATCTTAATTATCAAGTGATCCAAATTTCAATATTTTTCTAGAATTATTTAGCATTTATAATGATTTATATGATATTGTGACTATGCCGGTGGAACCCCTAGGCGCGGTTCGCCAAACCTACTCTGATGTGCGGAAACACACTAGGAGGTCCGATACAGTCACGACGAAAATGGTGAATCCGGAGGAAGAGACAAGACTCGGAAACACCAAAGGGAAAACAAAAGGATAAGGAAAGGAGTCGCCACCTAGTCTTTTAATGGAAAGACAAGGAAA